>JAWZYV010018872.1:0-26196 GCA_038373885.1 Cheiracanthium punctorium | reverse complement strand
ACTAAAATGCTAAATTAATATACGTTTAGTCGATACATCTATCTATTTGTTGCTTTTTTAGGCAGCTTTTTTAGGTTATGTATTACCTTGAGGTCAAATATCTTTTTGGGCAGCTACTGTTATTACTAATTTATTGTCTGCAATTCCTTACATAGGCGTAATGTTAGTAGAATGAGTTTGAGGAGGTTTTGCTGTAGGAAATCCTACTTTAACACGTTTTTTTGCTTTTCGAAAATAAACAAAAGGAGTGTATTAATAACAATAATACTAATTTCAGCGTTTTTTTAATAAACTGATTGTTCAATTTGTTTGTATTTCTTAAGACAAAGTCCAGAAGCTAGTGATTCAGTAACTAACTTACAGCAGTTTCGAAAAATTTAAATACCATCTCTCACCTTCAACAAAGGCATACCCTAAAAAATAGAATCTAAGACTATACAGATTTAACATGCACTTCTCTGTAATATGCTGTCTAATCACATTCAGTCTGATTTGTAATCAGCTATGCTATTATTACTGGTTTTCTTTTTATAAGTGCAAGAGTTTATTCTGATTCATGGTAATTTATCTTGTTAATCGTTTGGTTTTAATAATAATTCTTAGAGAATGAATGATTTATAAGTATATAGTATATTTACATATAAATATTTTTATTTTTGAAAGTAATTTAATTTAAATATTACTACTTCTTATTTTAGACATGCTTTTTTTTTCAGAATTAATTATGGTATTAATAAGTCAACGTTAAAAAAAAAAAAAACAAAAAAAAAAAAAACTTTTAAAACTCAAAATGTTAGTATAAGTGTAATGTTTTTAAACAAATTTTCATTTCTAAATTCTAAAAAAAAAACCCTTTTTAAGGGAAACTGGCTAAAAATTATTTAAAACTCATTTCTTAAAATGTAAAATATCGGCTATATATAACTGTAATTAAAATTAATTTTAATTAGTTTTGTTGGAATAGTTTTAATAATTATATTTTTACCATTATTAGTATTGGCAAAGCTTATGTCCCTGCTACCCAATCTTTGCATCATAAATATGATAAATGCAAGCCTTTTTAGTGAGATCAAACATGAAGACTTTCATCTCAATCACCGCAGATAATGTATTGCACGGGCATAGTTTGTAGAGTTATATGGGAATTTGTTGTTTAGTTAAGAGGGCTTGTAGATAAAATTAAGAGTTTGATATTTGTTTACATTTTAATCTGTCTCCTGAAAAGTTTAATTCGCCGCACTGAGATGAAAAGTAACTGTTTATAATTAATTCTTTAGATGTAGATATAAGGTCAGATAATCTAGAAGAGTGAATATCCTATTGTTTCAGGAGAAAAATTAAGAAAATATTTACGCTGCTTTTTTACCGTTTTTTTTTTTGCTTTTTAAAGTAAGTATAGTTTTTTTCTTATTCCTCAACCTTTACCAAATATGTGCATCCTTTTAAATTAATTTTAGCATAACAAAATGCTTCGAAAATGCAGAAATTATAATTAGAAAAATTATTATTATCGACATTAATCGACAAATATTAATTGACATTAGAAAAAAATATTTTTGCATGATTTATAATAGTATTTCAGATGCGTTAAATGCTAGACAGATTTGTTTTCTCTGATTTTTCATAATTCGGTGACGAGAGGGTTAATATTAAAAATATTAAAATTTTTACTTCCAGTGTAAATTATCAACAAATTTATTTTTATTTTGTGGTTAAGGCAGATCTACACGAAGGATGTCTGCTTAATTAGGGTATGACGACTTTTTGAAGGGTTCTTTTGAAGGGTTCTGACGCGTGTGGAGAAAACAGCAGCGCCGTAGGCAGGAACCCTAGAGCTATAGACTTCAGCAGTTTACCAAATTGTCATGGAATTAGTAAAAAGTATTTATACTATAATGCAAAAGGTCAAAATATTTTTTTAAAGCTTTATAAATTAATTTTATATCTTCTAAAGCCCTTTCTCTACTTTACAAAACTCATTAAACTTTAAAAACTTGCTGAAATAAGCAAGAATGATGATATATAGAAAATTAAATGGATAAATGATCGAATATTGAACTTCATATATGAAAAAAATACAGCAAGAAGAAAAAAATACCTACTAAAACAGTTATTATAACTTGATGTAAAACTGTGAGAACAACGCAATTAAGAAAAGGGAAAATGTTATTAACTTTTGTTCACCAAATAAAACTTTTTTTTTTGCACAACATATCATGTATTCCATTGAAAAATAAAATATAAATAAATAAATATTTTAAAGAAACCCTAATATTTAGAAATAATTTCAAACCAGTACAGCAGATTGGGAATGAGAAAAATTGTTTAAAGCAAGCGCTTAAAAAATAACCCTGTTTAAATTAAGCAACCTTGACAGTGAACTTTTTAAAAAATATTTTGTCAAGACACAGACTGGAGTTCATTTTCGCATTTTAAATGAAACAGTTAAAATGACCCGTTAAACAAATGTTAAAAAAAAAAAAAAAAAAAAAAAAAAATTGAAACGAAGGTTGGAGGAGGGAACGTGCCCCACACACTCATACAGATTGTTACGCTGTTTGTTTTAAATTTTTAAACAAATTATTGTTTAACTGATTTTGGTACGAAAGTGGGGGGGAGCATAGGGAGATACGTGCCCCCCTCCCCCATTCATTTAAGCACTACCATAGATTTTCCTCTATTTGTTTTGATAAAAATGATTTCATCATTCTGTAGATGTATTCGGATATTTCTGAAGAAGAACCCCTTCACCCATCGCAACCCCTGTTTTAACCCCGAGTTTTAGTGACCGGGTATGTTATCCGTCATTCATCAACGCGCGACGAAGAAAGAGAGTATACGCCTTCACCAGTGCCGTAAAAATAGGGAGGCATGGCGGGGTGAATGCCCGGGGCCCCCCCACACGTAGGGGCCTCAAAATCCATATAAGCTATTTTCCCAACCTCTTTTTTTTTTGGTTTTTTATAACTTTTCAGATTTGCGCATCTAATATTCTAAACGGATCACCTAGCACTGTTTAAGCTGAAAACAAATAAGCTGCCTACTGCTTACAAAACAGCTAACAGCTCCCCCCACATACTATTTGTGTAAGCCACTGCGCATAGTACAGATATGAAGTTTTCTTCCACCCTTTTCTAGAAAAGGGTACTCGACTAAGTCTAGAGTAAGTCAATGCTCGATTTTTTTGTTCCCTTTAATGAGGATCTAAATTAGGAATGGCATGGCATGGCATACAAAACTCCAAATGCTAAATGGCATGAGCTGCGTTTTCTCACATATCTTAAAACTCAAAATTAAACTACTTAAAATGACACTATGTCCTTTAAATTTCCCCCTGTAAAAAACCAATGGTCTGAGCCCCTCTAGCAAAATATTTTAATATTTTTTGGCCCCCACTTTCTTCTACTTGAGTAATAACCAGCGATTTGTACATTCTTTTAAATTCATTATACAAATGATTCAATAACATAGCTGCCAACCTTGGAGAATGAAAATTAGGGAGATTTTTGAAAAAATTAGGGAGATTTTAAAAAAATTAAGGAGACTTTAAAAAACCCTTGTTATCGATGAAAAAACTCTGTACACATGCGTAATATATCAGTAACCAAGAAAATTACATATAGAAGAAAAATGTATAGTTTAAAACATTTATTAAAACAGCCAATTTTAAAATGCGATACTTTTTTAAAGAAATAACAATTTTTTAAACAGTAAGTACTTTTGAACTATTTGCATTCATGGGCGCCGGCAGCATTGGGCAAGGGGGGGCACTTGCCCCCCCTGGATTTTTGCAGGCATGAAAACAGCTGAAGAGCAAAAAAGAGGAAGTACACGTGGACATATTTTCCAGCAAAAAATTGAAAAATTTACGTGCACGTATTTTCAGGCATATATAACAAGGTTGATAATGCAAAAAAATGGAACTATGGAATAATGTGTAAGCTTAAATTCAACCACTGTTAAACTAAACGGTGTACTAAACAATTTCTACCATTTAAATTTCAACCACAAACAAATTGACTGTGATCCTGAAGAAAATAACTATGCACTGTAAATGTTTAATAATCAGTTTTGGAAATACAATATTTATTAAAAAAAAACAGGCAAAAATTATTTAAAATAATTATCTTAAGTAATATCGTAAAATCCTAGATCAAAACAAATCATAAGTCTCACATCCAAATTTCAGACTATTCTCTTGATATGAAAATAAAATTAAAAATTGATTCTCAAAAAAAAAAAAAAAAATATTTTAAGACCTATCTTTTTTTTTAATTTTGATCAGAAATGGAATGAAAAATTATATATATGGCATTGGCATTTTCTAAAATAAGCATTCAAATGATAGAATAAAAGTGAATTTTTGTTGTTTTATTGGAAAAAGAATAATTCTTTAATAAATGTCTAAATATTTTCTCAGGTAAAATTTTAGAATCTTAGCAGTCTTGCAGCACATCAGCACACAGAAGTGGAACTTATGACAGGGACCTATGTTCTGCTCCTTCCTACATTAGCTGCAAAATACCAACTCACAAGATTATGCTTTTTAAAATTAACTGTAAAAATAATTACCAAAGAAAAACCTGCACATGAGAATAAAACGAAATTGCGATTTTCCTGATTTTAAAATTGAAGGGAAAATGATTCAGAAATCAATAAACGTATTATGAAGAAAATAATACTTTTCTGTTGAGTTGAGTTACTAAAATGCCTTAAATTTTAATTTAACAATAGAGTGTTAAAAACTCTGTTTTACATCTTGTTTTTAAAATTATTCATTTACCAAAAGGCTGCAAAAAGATTAAGTTCAGTTGGCAAATATGGAACCCGGAGATCGGGGATAGTTAGTTACCATAATTTAGCTAGTATAGTCCGCGGACTATGCATGTCAAAAGGGATTTTTTTTCCAGGACACGGACTATCTGGCTGAAATAAATTTCGTATGCAAAAAAATTTAGTATATTGATCTTGCTTTTTGATCTGTAATTAGCGCGCAAGCTCCGGTGAAGCCGATGCTAACAAATCTATTTCTGTAGAAAATAAAGCACATAGATGCATTTCAAGTGACGGCACGTCGGCATGCAGGGAGCATTTGAATTTTTTTTCCCCCCATTATGTCATTTAAAGCATCGACGTAGTTACAGGTGCGGACAAGCTTCGTGAAACCATTTTAGAAATATTTCAGTCCGATATGCAGAAGAACCAAATTTTGAATGTGCTTTTAAAAAAAAATAATTTATGTAATACGGAGGAAAACGGGCCTTCACAAACCCAGATACCGACGCCGCGTCGTCATCGCGAAGGTTGTTGTTGTTTTGTCTTCACTCTGCGAGCTGGATAATAAAGCAAGAGAGCGAATTCTGCTGAGACGTTAAAACATGACTTGTGTCGCCTCAATTTCTTTCTTTTTTTTCAATTGCGAGCGCGAATTTTTAATAAAGAGCATTTTTAAATTTTATATTTCGTTACTTTTAACCCAGAGAGAGTATCAATTGAATGTTTAAAATTAAGTATTATGTGGCTTGACGCATGAGAATTAGTAATGATCTTTTCTTCTTTTTTTGGCTTGGTTATGTACATTTTCCTAAATGATTAATAAAAGTAATCTTTTTATTTATTTAAGGGGACGATACGTCTTGCCTAAGGACAGATTAATGCAATTTTATGGGCGGTTAGTTGAAATTTGTCTATTTTACGGAAGTAAAATAGAATTTCTTTTTCCTGTAGCGGAGGAGTAATCGCTCCCCCCCCCCCCCAACCAATTTAATCCGCCCGTGGTCTTACCATTAGTTAACTTTTCACGAAGTTACGGTAAAATCCGCGTAACTGTTTAAAAAGAAAATGGAAAAAAAAAAAAAAAAAAAAAAACCAAAACTCGGAAAATTTTGGTTTTCTTTTTCTTACGGATTTCTTAACATTAACTCACATTTTAAAAAAGCATTATTCTTTTATTCAGCATAAGATGTGCACGTTTTAATAGCTATAAATATCGAAGTATTTATTTATTGGAATTATTATTAATAATTTATTTATTTAAGAAATAAAGTATATTTAAACTACCATAAATTATTTTACTTCCTTTGCATGTTGAAAACCTAAAGAAATACGACAAGATTTATATTTTAAATACCATTACTAAAAGCTGCACTTTTATATAAGTTTTATTTGCCGTGCAGACAGTCAGTTTGCTTTATTTAAACAAAAATTCCAGTTTAGCATTCATAAAATGTCTGGAAGTTCTCGTTCGGCCGACGATTTTTTCAAAACCAAGCAAATTTTTGGATCCGAAAATGACCACAAACATTTCGTTTTCAATCTAAGTTTTCTAAGATATTCGCTAACACCTGCCATTTTCTCAATAATCCACAATAGAAGTGTCAGTTAAGCTGGTACGTGTTCGTGGAAAAAATTTATAGATTCATCTGCGCAAAACAGCAATAAAAACACGTCGCGAGTAACATAGCTCATCGACAACGGTTTTCCAGTGGCGAAAGATCTCGATAGATAATTATTGTTGTGTAGTAGTTCGCCAAGTACATAATTATGTATCAGATGGCTTTCGAAACATCGAGGATCTAAAATAAGAATTTGCCCCTCTGAACTAAGTTTTGAATTTACGAACTCGGAAATCATTACACTCTAGCTGACTTTAGTCTAGGCGCAGTGTGAGATGCAGTGAAAACGTACATCCCAGGCGCGCATTATCGTCCTCTTGTTACTCTGCTATATCCGCTAAGAACGTCGTAGATTTAGGACATGTTTTGCTTTAGGTTCGGTAATCACTGTTGTTTTCCCTTGCTATTTTGTTCTTTAATGGTAACCATACTTTTAAGTAATCTTTGCCCTCTGGAGTAGTCTTAGGCGACGTTTCTTCAGTTTCTGTCGTTAGCATTTAACAAGTTCTGTAAATTTTTTTCAAAATTGATAAGTACATAAAACATGGGAATAATTTGGAAAAAATTTGGGAGATTTATAAACTTTTCGGGAGTTCGGGAGATCGTTCTGAAATTCGGGAGTCTCCCGGAAAAATCGGGAGGTATGGCAGCTATGCAATAATTATTTGTATAAACACTCAACTAAAGATGAAAATAAATGCTGCATTTCAGCTGGAATGTAAAATCCATTAATTACTTCAATATATGAAATAAAAATACCTTTATTTTTTACAAATCAAGTGCTCCATTAATGGCTGAAAACGCTTTTTTTAGAAATAATTCTACTTATATCACGAGTACATAACAGCTATATTGGTGTTTATTAATGCTCTTGTGTTGTCTTGCGTTGTGTTAAGGTAAAGCTACGCAAGAGTTATCTACTTGGAAGGAGTGCAATGGAGAAAACCGTCCAAAACATCGAACGGCAGGACAGAACCTTGGACCTTGGATCTTCACACTTCAGCCATCTTACTATATTGTATGTTGAGTGTTTTATCCACTCGTCCATGGTGGGGCATAATTTATTAAGTTTTTATCAAGTAATATAATTTTGTAATTATTTAAGATGGAGAGAGCATAAAGTTCCATGAGAAAAGGGAAGAAGCGTAATCAAAGTTTTGGAACTAATCTACTTCTAGTCAGTGACTTATTTATGACAAGTATATACACTTTTGCCCGTTCTTTGTATAAAATTTCAAAAAACAAAGGTTTTTAGTTCTCAAATGGAAAAAAAAAAAAAAAAAATGAAGACCAGGGATTGGAAAGTACTTCATGTCATTTAAAAAATAATTCATTCAGAACTGTGGGGATTGCAAAATGAGCATTTTTACTGCGTTCTGAATTCTTTTGTAGTTTTGTATTGTTTTCGTTCTAAAATATTTCAAAGCCTGAGATGAGTCCCTTTCCACAAATGCAAGAGCCCTCTCTAAAATTATTCTTATCTTATAGACACCCATGCTGTGTTCCACTGCATAAAACCTACATTTAAGTATTGTGATTGTGATTCAGTATGAATTATAGCTAACATCTTTTAAATATTAAAACTTGTGTGCGAATTGGGAGAATTTTCATTACATTCTATTTCAATAGCTTTTTTTTTTTTAATTCTATTTATTTCATGATATTTCCACATGACTAGACCAAAGATTGGTATTTATCACATATAAGATAGATTGATAGAAAATCTGTTTAAACGCTTTTCAAGGTAAAACTGTAAAACGATCCATTGTTTTAACAAATGTAAGGGAATTTTTGTCAAACATAAATCTGTTGTCTTTGTATCTGGTTCTTATTACATCTGAAGGTACTCAGACGATGTAATTAACGGTCTGAAAATCTGTTCTTTTGGCGGTTCCGGTGCATCTGTAACACAGATCACAGATACTGAAAATAGATAACACCTGTTAAAAAAGTTGTTAACGATACGCAAATGCCATCTAAAAGAAAGTTTTCTGACCTTACGAAATTGGTCATTCATTATGTGTGACAACCCCTTCCGCTGCCTGTGTACTGATAAACAGTTGAGCACCCACGATTACTATTTAGTTTTCGTCGAGGCTGTCGATAGCAAAAGCTGTGCCGACAATTTTCATGATACTAGGTTAGGGGATAACACAGGTTAGAAACATGCGTTTACCAGTGTCTTCCATAGTGAAACGAGGAGCGACTCCCGATTCCCCCTTCCACTTTCACAAATCATAGTGGACTGGACAGCAATTATCTTTTGTTGTTTGACATTGAAATCCGGTTGTTCCCCACCCAAGGCTTTTGTGGCTTTTTAAAACGGGTGCTTTTCGACAGTGTAAATAAATTGTCTTGCGACTTCAGATTAAAATGTTGTAAATGATTCGGAAGTAAAATCCACCGACAATATTAATTTAGCTGAATGCTTGACTCGGTGCATAATGCAGAAAATTCAGCGTCTGGAAATACAACATCAGAAGATGAAAACACTTTGCAACAAAATATGGAATTCTTAAAAGGTTAATTCATATTTTATTACTTTTAATCATATCATTTCATATAGCATGGCATTGTATGTACAAAAGAAAATATATAATTAATTGTATCAATAAATCATGTCTTAATTTTTCAATATTTCTACATTTTTCTATCTCGTACTTTATTTTTCGAATTATTAGTTTCGAATAAACAAATATAAATAGTATTAAAATTTTCATATTTGAACACAAAGCTTATTTATTAAAAAATTTATCCAAGCCTAGCCTTGAGATAGCTATTTATGAAATTGATATTCGTTTAAAATTATTTAAAAAATTATTTCTGAATCTTTCTAACTCATACTTTTATTTTAAGTAATAGTAATATGTTTATTTAGTGCTATAATTTATTGAATTTTACAGTTTCGAATAAACAAATATAGATTGTGTTCAAAATATGAAAATTTAATACTAAACTTATTTATTAAAAATATTTCTTTAATATGTTCGAAAATAAACTACGCTTTTAATATTTTACAACCCGAAAAGCAAAAGCTGTTAGAGTTTAATTATTGTTTTCTTCTTCGATATGATTACAACTTATAATAATAATATTAATTACGTAATAAAATTGATATTGATAAATTATAAATATTTTAATACGAAAGTATGAAAATAAAATGTATATTTACTTTTACATGCAGTTTCATGGAAGATTAGAATGTTACAAGGTTTATAGTATTAGTAAACTTTTACTCTGAATATATTATTATTGATAAATAACGAATTTTAATATGAATGAAATTTGCAACATATAAATATTGCTATTATCCGATTACAATTTTTTAAAGGCAAGTGTTTTATTTCTTTTGTGCTTTCCTCTTTTCTGAGTAAATTAATGAAAAATTCAGTAGTATAATCTTGATAAAAGGCAACAGGTCTATAATCGCAAAATTATATTCTAGCCTTGCGATAACTATTTATGAAATTGATTTTAGTTTAAAAATTTTTAACATCACTAAGAACTTTAAAACCTTGTTGATGAACTTCATCTAGTTTAACTAGTTTTTTAAAATTCATTAAATTAAGGATGAGCTTTTGTAATTATTCAATTTCTCCTTTTCTTATTCAGTGAACTTTTATAATATATATATATTTCATATATATATATATAACAGTACAAAGATAGAAAGAGAGAAGTATACACATAATTTATTTTGGGGGGTGTCTTTAAATGAAAAATTTTTTAAACAGATTCCAAAACGCGACTTTTCTTTCATATTGGAAAATACATACGGTTAACTATAAAAAAGATATTTATATATAGTATAGTATATATATATTATATAATATATATATATTAGATGAAACTTTGAGCAGCAACTGAGTTTTCTGAAATTAAAAGGAAAAACTTCCTTTTTCAAAAATTATAAGGAAGACAAATCGAGGACTTAATAATTAACAAGGTAAAGAAAATTTATTGTAATAAGTGCAGTGGCGTAGCCAGACATTTTTAATTGGGGGGGGGGGGGTGTACGACTACTGCAACTCACATATATAATATAGTGTGTGGTAAGGTGAAGAACATACATTTTGTATGACTTGAAGCAAACTTATATATGAAACTGTTTAACCCATTTGTGCCTGGATATTTTTGCGACATTCTTCGATTTTTACTGATAACAGAAATAATAGATACATTTCTAATGTCAACTTCTTGAACAAGGGATGATTTCTTTTAAAATCCTTATGTATAGAAATCGAAATAGCAACATCCTACTTGGTCATGTTAAAATATTTTGTAGAGTTGGGGCTCAATACTCATGAATAAAGGCTAGGAAAAATAAATAACGTTTTCGACTAATAGCGAAAATGCCGTCCCAAAAAAGGGACACTAGGCATAAATGGGTTAAAATTGATAGAAATGTTATGCAGGTACTATATCACCAATTTAATTTAAAGAGAACCACCACGATCAAATGTGTGTATATATATATATATATATCCACAACTATCAAATGTATATATATATATATATGTGTGTAATGTATAAAAAGGTAATTTGGGTTTTACTAGTTTGGGTATTGTTCAAGCGGTACTACTTTCACTGTAAGTTTTGCTTTTCTGTCTTACTTGCCACGCGCGCTCTGGGGCTATGTTTTATGTATTTTGTTAATTGTCAGACATCAGGCCGTCGATTCTGAGTTCTTTAGAGTGTACACGTGTCCCCACGCCTTTGGAATCCCGGATGCATGTCATGTTCATAAATGTATGTAATTCGATTAGAGATAAGAGAGAGGCGGAGTTATTTCTTACCAACCCACGTGGTTTGCTGAACGTAAATACACCCGCACCTCGAAATTCAGGAGATTTCTGCCACTGGAACTGCTTAATGAGTCCACGCTGATTTTGTACCCGTCTCCCCTCTCCTCTTCTTACTCCATATTGTAACTTAAAGATAATGTTTAATAAACCGTTTTACCTGCCTTAACTCTGGAACTTTACTGAAATATCTGACGTCTCATATATATATTAGATTAAAAGGGCCCCCATATTCACTCTTGCCCCTGGGCTTCGTAAACCCAAGTTACGGCACTGACCTTCACACTGTCTACCCTCTTCTCCCGGGGCTATTTCTTTGTTTGTGCTTCTTGGAAAAACGTGAACGTGACCTTGACAAACTCCTTGACAACCCAGTAGTCAATTGTGGGGGTTTCTATTGGGGGGGGGGGCATTCAGAGTATGAAGCATGTTAGTGTAAAAATGATACAAAAAGAAATCAAATACTTAAAAAAAAATCACTTCACCAAAAGGCGCTTTTTCGGATGCCCACTCCTTCCTTACATGTTTTATTTCAAGCAACCCCCCCACACACACACATAATAAAAATAAACCCCTTCAATATTGTGCACTTTTTTCCGGTGTGCTTTTTTCCGGGCGCGCTTTTTTCCGCCCATCGTTCTTTCCTTGGGTAAGACAAGACAGTAAAAAGAAAATCATGAAATTCTGAGATGATGATGGGAACTTTTTTCTATTGACCTGCCCGATTTGCTTTTGCAACGGCTCTTAACAATTACAAAAAAAAAAAAAAATTAAACTAATACACAAGCAATTGGTAAGTCAGAGACGCTCCTAGCTAAATGGACACATAGCATTCATTTTATAAACTAAAACCATAAATGAATTATGTTATTTGAAATTTATTTTGAGGATATTTGTGCAACAATATATGAAAATTAATTTTTATTCCGAACGGAAAAAAGACGTATAAAACATAATCCTGTTTTACATTTAAAAGGGGAATAACACAGAAATAGATATGCAATGCCAAAATTATCACTCTAAATTATTGTAGATATTTACAGACAATATTAAAAAATTCTCAAAATTTTCACTGTACTTTAAATAAGAATACACAATAAAATAATATTAAAAATGGAAACAAAATGAATGAAATCCAAATCGAAATCAAAGCCTACGTCATGTTACTTTTAAACGTTTTTTATTTTCATGTAGCTTGCAATTATAAAGAGAAATTCTCCCAAAACAACGAGTCTTCTTAAAGATGTAAAATTTCACGGTTTTCAAATGTTCGTTTCTAAATTTTCGTATTTATGGGTAAACTTACAAAAATCTTTGAAACTCGTAGGGGGGCTGGAAGACTGCTAGGCAAGGGCAGATAAAAGAGGGAAGTGGAGTCCCAAGAAAAAAGAAATTAATGTAAAAGATCCTACTTTACTTTAATAAAATTGATGTTATGTCAATCTTCCAACTAACCGCCCCCACCGACAAACTAACACCCCCCCCCACGGACAAACTTGCATTTATCCGCCACTTCTGCTAGGCAGCGCTCACCGCCACCTCTGGTTACGCCCCTGGTGAGGGGAAGTGTTTTATATATAAAAACAGAATATAAGAGAAAACAATTACAAAATATAATCCAGAAGTTGCACTCCTCGAAGATTTTTATGAAATCATTTTTTATTTAGCTCTTAACTACAGCTAAATCAGAAACTTCAAGCGTTCGGTATTAGTAATTATTTCATAAAGCGTGTAAAGAAAGGAATACTGTCTATATCCGCAACTGTATTAAATATCAATTTTTCATCTATCTCACAAGGTTCTTCATGATTTGAAATCTTCAAACTTACATTTGGCAATTAATTTTCAGCCTTGAATTGTTTTTAAGTCGCATTTAAACGGTTTATTTTCAGCATTGAAACTTAATACTGGTGGGAAATGGGAATGTCACTATCCTTTGCAGTTTTGGACAATGGGAAAATCCCCCCTTATGGTCAGACGTCTACAGAAGAGTCTGCATCTCACACTAGAACAAAAGTGAAAACTTTTGCTGTATTGATAAAAAAAAAAAAAAAGAAAGAAAATTACATGAGAATGACCCTTCTAAAAAAAGTCTTCTGTCACAGTGTGAAATCTGAAGGGTTCTTGTGTGGGGAAACACTAAGGTGACCAGATTTTTGTAGTCAGAATCGGGGACATGTCCCCGATTCTGACAACAAAACTGGGGACATTTATAATTAATGAATAATTAACAGTAATTTAATTGAAAAACAATGCAATAATTAAAAAATTGTCCCCAGTTCCACTTTTACATTCTGGGGACAATTTGAAAAACGTCCTGAAACTGGGGACTGTCCCCGGAAAATGGGGACGTTTGGTCACCTTAGAAAACACCCGCTTTTACTTCCTTTGGGCCTATCTATCTGGTGGTCATTTGTTTGTGTTTGTGCTCTTGATAAAGAAGGTCAACATCCGTGCCTACGGCATTCTTGAATCCTTTTAGTAAAAAAAAAAAAGGAGGGGGGGAAGGAGGGGGAGAGAGAAAGACAAAAGAAACTAGCCATACATTCTCTATTTTTAGGATTTTCAAGTTTACCCGATTTGGAGGAAGAAATATGATTTGACAGTAAAAAGTTTGGAGTAAAATTTTTGAAGGGCTACAGCCCCCTGAATAAAAATATTGGGGGGACTCAAGCCCCATGAAGTCGGCGCCTATGGTGAAAAAAAAAATTAACCATAGACATGAGTCCGATTCGGCCCAACACATTTATAAATCCCGTACCCGTGGGC
This sequence comes from Cheiracanthium punctorium, assembly GCA_038373885.1. NCBI lineage: Eukaryota > Metazoa > Arthropoda > Arachnida > Araneae > Cheiracanthiidae > Cheiracanthium > Cheiracanthium punctorium. Next base: position 12,230 of record JAWZYV010018872.1, on the reverse strand, counting down.
TTTCACGGACCGGGCCTGCCCGTGCAGGTCTCTACTTCAAATAAAGGCCACTCAGTAAGTTGCTCTTACAATGAGTCCCTAGGGAACTCGAAACACCTTTTTCATTTTCCCTGCTCATTTCACTTGACCGTCTTTTGAAGAACTTTCCCAGACTTTCGGACAATGATTTATAGATAAGGAAAATGTAACAAAAGAGAGCAGACTTCTTGAAAGAAGGAGATTACGAATCGTGAGAATTCGACGGTAGGTTTCGAAGCATCGGATGAAAGAAAGCGTTTTCCGTAAATTTGGGGGGTTTTCTAAAACGTGTCTGTAGCTAAGCTATTTGGTAGAGAAAAAATATTCGATATAGAAAAAAATACTAATAATAAAGATATCGAATAATAAGTAATTCGATTTATAAAAAAAAAAATATATATATATATAATTTTGTAGGAAATTTTATCAACTTTCATCTTTTAATTGGCATGCTTTTGCTAATAAGCATCAATTTTGAGATAAAGGTGAAAATCTAAAAAAAGGGAACTTCGAGGGGGAGGGGGCTAACAGGGGGGGGGACGCGGTACCCCTAGAGGCGGAAATTTTCTGTTTTATACAACTACATACACAATCAGTGTTTTTCCCCAGTTTTCAAACCTTTATAAGTTTTTTTTTCCTATATTTTTTTTTTTTTGCACGCTGACGCACAATGCAATTTTCATTCGAATTCCCTAAAATTTATTGAAAACTTCAAATAGCTATAACTTTTGATCATTTAAAAATACAACAATTACAAAAAAAAAAAAAAATCAATTTAAAGGTAAATGAATTTTTGAAAGAAGAGCTATAAGGCAAAGTTAATGGAAAATAGTGATAAAAAGAAGCTTTTTCCAAAAATTAACGATTTTTTCTAAAACGTATATCTTGATAGCTTTTGCATACAGAAAAAAAAAAAAAAAAAAAAAAGCCGTAACAGTCTTGGAAATTTCATCAGCTTTCATATTGTAATTGCATTTTTTTTTTTTTTTTTTTGCGAAGGCGCACGGTTTTTGAGATAAAAGTGAAAATCCAAAACAGGGACTTTTTTCTTTGGCGATGGGTAGAGGTCGGCACCCAGAGAGGGGGGAACTTTTCTGTTTCATACAACTACGTCACCAATTAATGTTTTCCCCAAGTTTCAAAACTTTATAATTTTTTGCCTAGATTTTGTCGTACTTTGGCGCGCGATGTAGTTTTCATTCGAAGTTTGCTAAATTAATTGAAAATTTCAAGTTGCAATAACTTTTGATCGTTTAAAGATGAAGTTACAAATGATAACTCCTTTTAACGGTAATTGAATACTCTGCAACGTTGCTTTGAAAAAAATTCTGTAAAACTGAGAGTGGAAGAGCTATAAGACAAAATTGGTTATAAATTGGGACAAAAGGAAGCGTTTTCTAAACATTTGCGACTTTTTATAAAACATATCTGGAAAGCTATTGCATATAGAAAGAAATAACCAGATACAATCTTGTAGGAAATTTTATCAGCTTTCATTTTGTAATTGACATTTTTTTGCTAAGACACATAGCTGTTTAGATAAAAACAAAAATCCAAATAAGGGGGTTTTTGAGGGGGCACCTCAAGAAGGGGAACTTTTCTGTTTCATACAACTACATACCCTATTAGTGTTTTCCCCAAGTTTCAGAGACATTTCGAAAATTAAGGGACAGGGAAATGTTGGAATTTTTTCGCCGTACCTTGTAGAACTCATGGTGACATGGTTATACAGTATAGGAACAAGCAAACTGGCGCCCTTTTTTGCAGAATTGCAAAATACCACTTTTGGCACGCTGGGTTTCAGTAGACGTACCAACCTTAGAAAAGGTTTAGTTGTCCGGAAAAAAAAAAAAAAAAAAAAAAAAAATCATGTGCGCAGTGCACTGCACTCACAGGGATCATCTGTCTCCGAAGGAAATTATTTAAATTTTTAAGCTCCTAAACAGTTTTATAACTTTACAAATATTTTTGTGGTTCTCACCATCTCCAACACGGTCATCTTTGTTTCGAGTTTGTGCGAGTTCGCGAATTATAGCGACACTATTTATACAATTTAATGTAAAATAAAGCCACTAAAATAAAACCATAAAGCACATTTTCATCACCAGCAAATCGCCATTTTCCGGAAACAAACCGCTGGCTTTAGGTTTACCACATCTTAACTTCCGATTATCAAACGGCAGGGTTACCATAAGGGCTTCCTTTATCGCGCCAAGAAAAAGTCGCCAAAACAAAAGCGCGCCAAAAAGAACCAATACTAAAGTTGTACCTTTTTTATTTACTAATGAACAAGAAAAACAAAATATTTTGTACACTTACCAAAGCTCTATGCGATCTAAATTTTCTTGGATTATTTCGCTAATCATCGTTCCTTGGCAAAAGCCATTCTGCGCTAGGACGCTTAAAAATTTAAAGTCGCCACTTCTTAGAGCAACCCAAGCTCCTCTTTCCAAGTTTGGGGGAAATTCGTCTGTGAAACTGGTAGAACTCCCGTATATGCTGCGGAAGTACTCGTACTCAAAGCCGGTAGGCTCGTGCTTCAGAAGTTTTGTGTAACCCTGAAGAAAGCTCTTCCTGTCGAATAGTACACAGATTCTGGTAAAATAGTGGGCGTAGAACAGAGCTATTTTGCGAGCGATGCCTCTATCACTGCATGGTTTGGTCCTCAATGCTTCTAGAAGCAGCTCACACAAATTCCGCAGCGATTCAGGTTCAACGATCCCTACTTCTCGATGGATTCCATGAAATATTCCTGCCCATTTCGTTTTTTCCTGCGTCTCCGATGAATCCTCGAGGAGCCATTGAAGGTATCCTGGTAGACTTGGATCGCTCATTTTTAGTCGGTTGTTGGAGGACGTGCAACCTTCAGGAAGTCGTCCGCGCAGCGGAGTTCTCCAATGGCTCGAAATTGCCACAATCTTCGTTATCGAACGGTATCCGGATGATATAGCTGGTTAGCACGATCACAACGCTCTGGAACTTCTAAAAGCAGCAACCACTCTCGAGAAAGGAAATGGAATTCTCAGAAAAGCTTTCGTTTGTCACGTGAGAACCGGTCGTGCTGGGGTGGTCTATAATCAGGCCCCAATACGCCCACTGGGAACGCACAACAGTAACTTTTCGGAAGTTTCTCCTTCCTCCAGTGTTCGGGAGTTTTTCTTAGAATTTCGAGGATGGATCCTCCCCTCTCGCCGCCCCTCCTTCGATTCGAACCTTTGAAATGTTTCGCCCTTCAGCAGCAGCTGGACACAGGACAGAGGAAGAAATTGTTCTTTTTTAAAAATTTATTCAGCAGAATCCTGAGCATACCTCCGGTCTCGGATAACACGAACAATCATTTATTAAAATATGGGGTTATACTATATCATCCATTTTTTGACGAATTAACTCATACATTTATCTATACATATTTTAACGGAAAAAATATTATATTTATAATTAAATACACTTAAGCACCGTTTATCCGTTTTTCATTCATACGACTTTTTTGCATTTAATTTTTTAACACGAATGAAAAAAACATTTGATAAAAGTAATTCAATCCGTAATACTGTAATTAATAATCAAATGACAATCAAACAACTGTGAATAATTTAAAAAAATAAAATATTTAGTGTATGTATGAAACATAAATCACGTCATAATTTGTATACAACTTGTGTTACATTCAGTGGTGCTCCCAGGATTTTGGTATGGGGAGGGAGGCTGGGCTACAAATACAGCTCAGATCAACTCGGTTATAGTGACATCGATTATAGTTACAATTCTCTTATAGCGTCGGAATATTCGGTACCAGTTGACTTGCTCATAGAACACAAGTCCACTATCAATGTAGCTTGTTATAGGCTGGGATGCTGACTCTCAAATGACGGTAAATAAACCAGTTTATTGACCGATTCCAATTTCATTATTGGTTTAAAAGCTGGAATCGGTCAATAAAACTGGTTGCTTGACCGTCATTAGAGTGTCTGTATCCCATCCTGACATTAATAATTATCCGATCTTTTCAGTGATGTTCTAACCGATATTAACTGAGTTTCATACAATAACTGTAAGTACATATTTGAAAATTAATGTCTTTCTTGATAAAATATAGTTTAGAAATAATTTGAAGACTATTTCTAAAAATAAAGTTTTTAAATTAAGTTACAATGCACAATTTTTAAATAGTTTAACTTATAACTTTCCACCTTTAGGGGGGCTTTAGCCCCCATAGCCCCCTCCGTGGGTGAGCTTATGAGTTATATTAATAATAAGGATATGCTACATTTAAGATCCAGTGCAATAAAGGTATGATTTGTTTAATATTTATGATGAGTGTTTTAATTTTTTAAAATTCTGTTATTGTTTTCATTGTAGCTGTAGCTAAAAATAAACCCTTAAAATTATTATATTTTTATAAATTTACATTAACAGCGTTAAACCTGTAATTCAATTAAAATTGTTTATTAATGTTTTAGTTATACTTATTCTTTTTAGAGAATTAAAAGGGGCCTGAACGAGAATCAATTCACGGGCGTGAGAAAATATCTACGCAATTCTAAACAAAATTCTCTCAGGAATTCACTTTATCACTAAAAATTAGAGTGTTGAAGTGTCATTCTATGAAGCAGAAGCAACTAGCGGTGATGCAATTCATATCATAATGATAACAACAATGATGGAAATCAAACTTGAAATACTCTGGAATGAGTCATTCACTTTTAAGAATCGATTCAATGCAAAATTCACATAGGCTGAGATTCCTGTTGCACATTTTCTAATAAGGTGGGCATTTGTCCACATCCAAAATGCGAGGACAATAATTTGCAAGTGAAATAGTATTCATCTGTTAAGTTTATTTACAAAAACATTTTTGACTCCTCCCTTCGAAGTGCAATAGTTTCCTACCGGACATATTATACGTCAGTTCTACAAATCAGTAGCGTATATAAGGTTTCCATTTTGAGACCCGGGCCCCCCCTTAAATACGCCTCTGCTATAAATAATGACGGCAGTCACGATTATGTACAAGTGAAAGGCAGTCAAGATTGTGTGTGTGTGTGTGTGTTAATTTCTCGAATATCACACACACACACAGACACACACACAAAAAAAAAACTTCTTCTAAAGAGCGATATTAATAAATTTTAGCTGAATAAATGTTTTGATTAAGCAGCTTTAGTCTAAATTCCCCAATTAGTCATTGAAAATAAGCCACCTTAAATCTATCCTACTAATCTTTGGAATTTTCAGTACTCCAAAACTAAAAAGCAAGTGCTTTTCTAGGAGTTCCGTAGAATCATATTTTGTCGTAGAATGGAGAACGAAAATTTCCATTGGAATTTATTCGAATTCTTTTTCCCCGTATATTCTGATGAAGACTGTTGAACATTGATTGTATGAACAAAAATTGTACTCGAATGCTTTATTTATATTTATAATGGTGAAAAAAGTAATTATAATTAATTTAATTAAAGGTTCATTCACAATTTAAAATTTCATTAATCGCTTTCTATTACACGATTAGTTTTACTGCAACAAGGGCCAGTTCGAGGAAGGAGGGTGCAACTGTGGGAAATAATTATACCAACTGTTTAGTTTAAGGGAAAAAAAAAAAGAGTTCATTATTTATTTTAACTAGTAAATTAGTCCTGTATCAAATATGAATTCCCACACATAAATTCAAGTCAACGGGATGTCCATTAAAAAAAAAAGGGGGGGGAAGTAGATTTATTGGAAAGCAATGAGCATTCAGTTGTCGTTTAGCCGTGTTGTTGAAAATCGCATGTGCAGGGAAAAAAAAAAAAAAAAAAAAAAAAACCGATTAGCTCGAAATCCCGGAAGGTCGAATGAATTAGAACAGGGCCTGATTAGAAACAGATGTCCCATTCCGTTGGGGACCTAGTAAAAATCCAAACTGTAAATGTGTTATCTCCTTTTCTTTCGGAGAGCAAGCAAGTTGACTTCTGATGCCCTCGGACTAAAACTGGAGGTCCCCGTAGATCGAATGAATTAGAAACAGATGACTTCACATCCAGGTGATTAGTCTAGTCAGAGGCGCCGACTTTACAAAATTTCTGTGGGTGCCCTAAAAGTCCGTGGGGGGGGGGGGTTAATAAAATGTTGAAAGTCGCACAAGGTATCTCTAAGTTTGGTGCCAAAACGCGACAATTTATTTTAAAGGGGGAGTATAGTTGGAATGTACTTGGCTAAGATTGTAAAATAGTTTTAGTAGGTGATTTTAAGATAGATTTCGACTCCAAAGATGGGTTTTTATGGAACAAGGAAGAAAAATATGGCACACTCATGAATAACGATACACTTTCCAACTTTATGGAATCTTTTCCAACTACCCTTCAATCTTTTCCTATTATTATTTGCTTCCTTGCTCGTAACTACTCAAACATTTGACTTTTTGTGCACATTTTTACCAGTGGGAAATGGGTAATACAAATAATCATTTTAGCTCCACATAAAATATCCAATATCTGAGGGTATAGATCGAAGAAACGATATCTGTCTCACGGTTTTGGTACAGAAATTAAAATAAACTAACTGCACCAAGGATTCGAAAAAATTCAGGACGATTCTTTACAAGCTGCACTACACACTGCAATAAATTCGAAAACTTTCATGAAACTTTCAGAAAAAAATCTTAAACGTGGAATTGCACAACAAAATATTTCTAAGAGTGGTCATTCTACAAAAAATTTTCGTTTATTCCGGTGTCTAGTACAGCTTGTAAACCTACATCCTAAAAATTGTGAAGTGCTTGAGATAATTAGTTTTCTTTTTTGTATTTATATACCAAAATTGCGTGTTTTTTTCCCAGCGCTGCAGGTGACATCGAAAGTTTAATTTAAGTGAATAGTGTGAATTTTGGCATCCGATTATCTGTTACGGTGAAACAACGCTGGGCATAGAATGAAAGTCTCCACCGTTGTGTCTTAGTAACGATAACAGCAAACCAGTTAAAATCAAGATTCTTTTTAAAGTAATGAAGTATTTCTGATGAAATGCCCTTCTTTTAGAAAAATCTGCTTGTGCTGGAGTCACCTTAAATTTGTTTGCCTTAAGCAAATTCTCTGTCAAAATTCGAGAATTCCTGGGCGCACACCCCTTTTGCCCTTGTAATAAATCAGACCCGAAAGAGGTGTATTACACTATTTCACTTTTTTTTCTTTTTACTTTTAGCGATAGAATTTTGATTGGTTTTAACTAATCATTATAAATTTCAAAGCAAAAGAAAAGTGTATTACTACGTTTATTGGGGGAGAAAAAACATGCAACAATAATATCACAATCAGTCAAATTTCCTGTCATGTAAATGGAAATTTTGTATAAAAAGTGATTCAGTTTTCGAATGTAACAATTCAGGATCAATGTTATTCTTGTTTAATCTATCTCATCCCTGTCTGAAATCCTCAGAGTTTTCAAAAAATGTTATTCATAGTATTGTTTCTCAGCTCATTCATTTCCTGTATTTTTTATTTTATTTTTTTTTTTTTTTACACTTTTGTACCCCTATAAACAGCTGCAGCTAAGCCTTGACTATTTTCTTTTCTTTTTTTTCCCAAAAAATTAAAAAAATTACAAACATTATACCTTTAAAATAAAACTAAATAATTTCCTCAGAATGAATTAATGCAACGTTTTCTATGTTGAAATGTGTGTAGGACCACATAAAAAAGATTGGTAACTATTTAAATGCAAACAGAAAAATAAAGCAGAACAAAAAATATTGTTTATCTTAGAGTTAATAATTATTCAAAAAATATTTTGAATTGTTGGCTATATAACCTCCAGGCATGATTTTAAGCATCCTCCTGAAGTCGAGCTATTTTACCCTCTATCATTATGTGGTCAAATTTGCAAAATTACGAGAGACATACATTTCAGTAATGTGTGTTCATGCGCCCATGATTTCAGTATAATTTTACAAAAACATCATTGGGCTAGATCAAAGCAAATAGTACCTAATTCGGCTTTGTCAAACAAGAACAAAAATTGAACAAAATATTCGCAGAAAATGAAACGGAAGGCATCTCGAAATGTTAGTGTAGACCACAGTCTGTTCCATCCTTTTCAATAAATAACTGAGCACTAAAATCATTCAAAAATAAGAAAAGGAAATTGAGACTTTAGAAGAAAGTGACACAAACCTTTATACCTTAGAAGCCTCGCCTCAGTCTCATTCAATTAACACCAAAGCGCCGACACTTTTTGATGAATGGGTATCTTTTTTTGTTCCAGAGACATGCAAAGTGTTGTATATTAGGTGCTTGTAAACAGACAGACCTTGATGTTCTCTATTTACAATAAAAACAATTAACCCTACTCACTTCGGAATCCTGAAGTAATATTATTAGAACTATCTCAAAACATTCCCATAATGGGAACGAGTCTTTCTCCTAACTCCTGTGTTATCTTTCCCGCGTGAACTTCTGATTCTAGCCAGCGGCTTTGTCTCAAGTTCTCCGTTTTCCGGTACTCTTGGGCTAACACAGTCTCATTGTATTCATACATTTTCCCATGGAGGACGAGGATTCTGGGATGAGGTCTGTGGGTCAGGACTTCGGCTGCAGTGGACAAAGGCATTGCCTGTGGGGCTTTAGGGAGTCGCGCATCACATTTGTGAAAAAGCTTTGAATATTAGAAAGACATTGTTTCCACGGGCGCCAGATAGGAAGGCAAATGGCAGTGGGGGATTGAGATTTGAGCCCGCCTAGTATAGTAAACATTTTTACAGCATACTGAACTTCTAAGTATTATTTTCGTGCTAAAATGTCTGAAAGTTAAGATGACCCCCATACACCTCTAAATTAGTACTCATATGAGAAACTATTATAATTATTATTATTATTTTAAGTAGACAAAAATATTACCTGTTTGGATTCCTTTTTTTTTTCATGCACTTTTTAAAATTTTAGAGTATGTGCTAAGTTACTACTTATTGGAATTTTATTATAATTACTCCAGTTCCGAGGCACATAAGGGTGTATGCCGAAGAAACAAAATCTGCATAACGGTCTTAGTACACAAATTAAAGTAAACTATCGCACCAAGGATTCGAAAAAAATTAGGATGATTCTTTATAAGCTGCACTACATACCGAAATAAAGAATAACACTTCTTTAAAATTTTCGATTTTTAAGAATTTTTTCTAAAAGTTTCGTAAATGATACAGGTTTATTGTTTATTTCAGTGTATAGTGCAGTTTCTAAAACATACATCCTAAAAATTTGAAATATTTGACATAATTAATTTTTTTGAATTTGTGTACCAAAATTTCATGGTTTTTTTTTTTTTCCCGAACTACAGCGATAAGCTGAAAGTAGCTGTCATTCAGTTGCCTTTAAACAGGGTTTAATTTCTATCCAAAAAAGTGCAAGAGCCCTGATTTTTTGTATTGCAATTTACAAAATTAATTACCTAATTTAAGGTATTATTAAGTTAATTTTTGTTACCTCTGTATTAGTTTGCGATGTGATAAAATTAATATCAACAGAAACAATTACGATGGTAATTAAAATTTTAAATTTAGTGTAAAATTTCACCGAGAAAAAAGAAGTAGTGGAGCTGAGCTCCCATGCAAATTAAGCACTTCCTTTAAATACATGCAAGTATTTAGCACCCACGAAAACTTTTCTGTGGGTGCTTGAGATCTGACATACTACATAAAAAAAAAAAACCGTCCCTCACTAAAATTTTATTTTCGAATTATGCAGTTGCAAAGCACTCGTCGTCATCAGTGGCGTGACTATACCGTTAGGGCCCGTAATGAATTCATTGGATAGGGTCCTTCCTCATTGTACAGAATCTCAACCAACATGTTGCAGTTCACTTTTTCTAGCTTTCTATTTGGGAAAGGCTCCCCCTCCGGCCGGGGGACCGTGGCTTTTGCCTGTGCTACCGCCCTATAGTTACGCCAGTGATTGTCTCATCGAAGTTCCTCATGCGCATCTGAATTATAAAGGACATGGGTGCTCATATAGGGAAGTAGGTGGGGGCTCGGGTCCCTCCCTCTAGCCGTCGGTATAGTGAACATTTTTATATTAGCTAACCTTTTTTTCACTATTTCAGTACTAAAATGTTTGAAAGCGCGATTGCCGATGACCTTACAAATGCAAGAAATAACCCCTCCCCCCCTCGTCTTAAAGTACTCATATGGACGTCCATGCCGAAGCACCCACATACATTTGGCCTCATTAAAGATTTTCTTTTAAACTTTTAAAATATCACACAACTAATAAGCAAATAAAGCATTTTAGTACTGAAATAATGCAAAAAGTTCCGTATGCTTTACAAATATTCATATTACGTAATGGCATAATTGGGGCGGGGGGGGGACCCTCCTTGAGTGTACATCACTGTGTTGGGGTTATCAGACGATTGCTGGTGCTCAGCATCCAACGTAATTTTTTTACAAGCCCAAAGCACCCACATAAACGTCTTTTCCTAGCCCTTTCTGTGAACTTTAAATTATGACTTGGCACTAAAATTTCTGTGGGTGCTCCGCACCCACAGAATTTTTTCAGTGGGTGCTTGAGCCCCGGAGCACCCACGTAGTCGGCGCCACTGAGTCTAGTGAAGAAAAGGGGGCGAACTGTGCAATTTCGACTTCGAGACGCTGTGATGGTCCGCGCGCGAAATATTCAATTTTAAAAACCGCTTACAATTTTCGATTTTAGTTGTTAAATACATTAAAGTATTCTAATTAACCCTCTGAGGCGCAACCCTTTCCCAATGCTGAAAAAAGGGGCAGCCGTTGCCATCGCTCGACTTAACTACCAGCAAGATGGCGGACGATCGAAACGTTCATCGCGTGCCACAAATGTAGAGACCCTTTTTTGACGACAGCTGGCCGTTTCGATCGTCCGCCATCTTGCTGGTAGTTAAGTCGAGCGATGGCAACGGCTGCCCTTTTTTCAGCATTGGGCAATCTATCCGGCTGTTCTGGCATTCTTCCATTTTTCAGCAGATGTCAGTGCTGGTAAAAATAATCGGGACAATTTTTGTACGGGAAATGACGTGCTATAAAGTAAAGGATTCTCGTGGAGCTATGTCAACCGCAACTATTTTTATAGAAATCAAATCTATTCTTCGCGACTGGCAACAGTCAAAACGTCAGACTTTGGTGTTCCCAGAGCGAGCACATTGTGCATTAAAGGGTTAATACCTAAGGAGACACGTACAGCCCAAAACAAGGCATTTATGTAAAAAAATAAGAAATATGGGTTGCTGTAAGAAATTGTTATATGGGAGTTGTGAGCGAGAGAAAAATGTTTTGCTGAAAAATGAATTTTCTACTAATTCATATTTCAGTTGAATTAAAAGGCACTAGCAAGTCGTTTCAGATTCACCGGACCATCCAATATCTCTCCTCAAAACATGGTAACCTGTACCAGTACAAAAAATATTTGTGAAAGTAAGACAGAAAGTTTTGTAAAGTTTCACTTGTGATCTGGAATGTGAAACTCATGAACCTCGCAAATTGCTCGGCAGTGTTTGACATTTTTCAGACAAAACTATATTTTCAGTTTTTTTTTTTAGCGTTGAATAAAATCTCGTCAGTTAAGTATGAAAATTGAAGGCTAGCTGCAGTATCGTTGATTTTTCTCAAGTAACGCGTTACACGCAACAAACAGTTTAAGTTTGTCTTAACCTATTGACAATAGATTAAAAAAAAAAAAAAAAACTTACATTTTATACATCAGGATAAACAAAATTGTTTTTTTTTCTTTTCTTGAAACGATTGAGATTTTCATCAATTAGAAAACTATTTCTGTCGTAACGATTTTTACTTATTTAGTTAGCTAGAAAGAGCTCATTAACTTGACTTGATATCTAATTGATATTTTAAACTCGGGGCATCAAATCATTGACAAAACAAAAGAAATCTCTGATAGTTTACTTTCACACTGTAGAAGATGCTTTTTTAGAGGTTTTGTTGTTCAATTCCATAGAAAAAAAAAAAAAAAAAATAAGATTCAACACAAATTTTTCCGTTTCTCAATTTTATTGTCACCGCTTAAAGATATTACTTATGTTTGTTTGTTTGTGGTGGGATTAAGGCCGCGATTGACATGCTCTAGGGGTCCTATCCTAGGGGCCTGGTTGGGCGGAAAAAAAAAGCGCACAATATTGAATGGAGGTTTATTTTTTTGGCATGAGTATGTGTCGTGTAGGGGGGGGCGGTGTAAGGAACGGACGTGTGCATCCGACAGAGT
>JAWZYV010018871.1:0-27419 GCA_038373885.1 Cheiracanthium punctorium | reverse complement strand
TAACCCGTCATAGCCTCCGAGAGCTGGGTAACCTAGAACCCCTTAGCTTAGTGGTAACCTCGCGTTGGCCGGTTTGTCTTCAGAGACAACTCGGGAAACTGTAGTCCCCAGCTTATTTTAATGACCAGCACATTTTTAACCATGGGTCAGGTAACCCCAGTTTACCTGACTCTTCGGAGTTATCTCAAACCTAATACAACCCATGCTTTGAAAGCTTCGTCCTGTGAGGTGATTGGTCAGAATAATGATTGACGTATTTTTGTGATTGTGATTGTGTGTGATTAAAGGCAAACCTGCGCGAGGGGGTATCTGCCTAAGATGAGGGAGGCCTTGGTAGGGGGGACTTTCTAAAGGGGCTCTAACGCGTATTCCCGTTTACATCTTGGAGAAAACCTACCAAAACTCCAGACGCGTTAGGATCAGACGACCGCGCGATGGGACGCCGAACACCAGGACCTTCCACACTGCGGACCGTCTAGCCATTTTTCAGTGATATAAACCACTGTGCCATGGTGAGGCCAATGATTTGCATATGAGAGGAGTGCAACTTGGTTTAATGTTCGCGAGATCAAACCCAGGTGCACGCCACACGCCCTCTATATATGTATACATAGAATATTGTTGCAGACTAGACTCTGCTTGTTTTCCTGGGTTTCGTCCGTTCTAAAGTCCATGTTTGGTTTGTAGAAAGTTCCAGTAAAAAGTCACTTGTCCGGAGGGAACACAAACTTTATTGCTTCATAGAAACTTCGTAGAATATTCAGCTGTACAAAAAATTCACAGGCACGAACGGCCAGGTAGCTCGTTTACTAACCAGTCACTCATTACCGAAACTTTCGGAAATGCTGTCTCATACAAAAGTAAAACACTTTCCACAGGAAGAAAATGTGATGAATGGGACGCTGGAAATGAACGGGTAGACAGTTTAGCTAAATTTTCCCTTAATTCATAAATCTTACCCATTACAATATAAGAGTTAATTTCGCTACTTGACCCTGTTTTAGGATAGTAGAATAGCCACTTTTTTTTTTCAGTTATTTGCATAGATGACTGTAGGTGTTTTTTTTTATTTATAGTAGCATTATATGTGGTAGTCCTTGATGTAAGTCACATCTACAAAAACTATTGTATTTATTATCTGCATTGTTATAGTACTTTTGCACTGTAAGTAACCATCTGTAAAAACATTGTAAATATTGTTTGCATTATTGTTTCTTTTGTATCGAAAGTCCTGGTATTGTGCCAGAGAAAATGTAAAGAGCTGTTGTGTGGACGCTTGGCGTTCTCTCCCTCTTGCGGCGGTGTTTACCATAAACTCCCTTTCGGGTTCGGTGAGCCGCGTGTATTGGGTCATTTAAAACTCTTCCGCAGGTAAAATTCAGAGGAAAATATATGAGGGATAACACTAACACTCCCTCAAGACACACATGAAGAATTTTACACACAGAACTTAAGGAACTATGCTTCGAAAACGTCACGCGGAAACACCGCTTCTTATCACAGACCAAAGCGCCGTACTCCTCCAATGCTTGGTTCACTCTCGACGGGAGCTAATCCACACTGAACTGGGGCCTCTGAAACGCTTGTATTTATAGATGGCCCAAAAGCTTCCAGAACCAGTCCCTATTTTTCTCGAGGATTCCACATCCATAAAGCGGGAATTTTGATTACCGTCACAAAAGAGAAATAGGCCTATATAATGTGATTTTTAATGCCAGGACAAGCAAACTTTATAAGCCCCATAGGGAAAATCGCGCTAAAAGACCAAAATGTCAGCCATGCTTGGTGACTTTAAGCGAAATATCGCCCAAAGTTGGCGCCAAAAATAAGTTCCCAAAAGTGAAGTTACGAAGGCCTAGGACCAATATTTCGCGTGATTTCCTAGAACTGCCCATAGAAAAACAATGGGGAAAAACGATAACCTCCGTATGTTCCGGTTCTAGTTGACCGATTTTGGATGCAACAAAAAGCAAATTCTTAACTATTTGAAATGGTAGAATACGAATTTTGAACTAATTTTAGCCCAGAACTGAGGGTTGCCCCCGAAAATTCGTAACATTGCCCACTTCCCAAGGACTGCACGTTCCGCCAATCCCCGTTAGGAGGTCCACACAAATATCTACAGTGTCTAACACTTTTAACATAATTTAAGCAAGGAATCAATAAACACAATAAGCAAATACGCACTAATAAATAATGAACATAATGAAATAAGTGTGTACACACTAATAACTAATAAACACAATAAACAACTAACACATTAATAAAAACCAATATACTACAAATATATGTACACTATGCATGGCCGTAAGTACTTGAGTAAAAGAGAGTTGAAGAAGAAAGGGAAGAGAAGAGAAAGGACTGGAAAGAAAATGCAGAGGCAGAAAGAAAAGGAGGAATTACGCTATAGTGACCATGGTTCTAAGATCCAGATAACTAATAATCAACCGCGGTAATATGGCTAGCCAATCGTAATGATCCCAGACCACCACATAAGCTTAAATCAGCTTGAACATTTGACTTGAGATTTTGACGTATTAATATAAAGCTTGACCTTTCATATCCACATAGCTTGATTAATTGCGCTGTATGGCGCCTCGGTCCGCTGTAGGCGAGAAGGAGAAAATGAGGACAATTGAAAAGTGTATGGGGAAGGGAATGAAATGGGATAATAAGCCTCCTCTGAAGTAGTAACACGAGGGGAGTTTTAGGTTTTATTTATCATTCTAATTAACATTAGTAATTCCATTAACTAATTAAATTAGGCCATAAAAATAAATTTTAAATATAATTAAACAACAGATTTAGGTTAGTTAATGTACTTCACTTTATGGGTCGGTAGAATGAGTGCGGTTTGTTCCGGCCGCTACAAGATAATATTATCATCAGTCAAAAAATGTACTTGACTCATAGAATTATAAAAAAAAAAAAGAGATTCTATATTTCCAAAATATGGAAATTCCTTCAAAATAAAATACAATTATACTACGAAAGTGATTTAAAAATCAGTCGTTTGTCTCAATTTTGAAAAGTTTTAAAACGTGTGCTGCTGTTAAGTTTATTAGTATGTTTAGTTCCCTATTACAGAGTCTCTAAATCACACATCTACATTATTTTAATTTGTTGATGCATCCCATGGAAAATATAAAGAAACAATTACACATCGCTCACTTATCAATCTGGCAGGAAAACGGCAAGATAAGTCCACTTCAATACGTTAGTCATAGTTGCGCGAGGCTTAGTGGCTGAACGGATAGCGTCGCTCTCCTCCCAACCCAACGGTCCCGGGTTCTATTCCTATCCGCGAACACTTTATGGAAAAACACATTAAATTAAATTAAAATTTTCAGCGTTAGAGGGGAAATGCTGTGGCAAAGTAAGTAAAATGTGTGGGGCGAGTTCGCCGAACCGGCGCCCCCGTGTATTTAGGAAATTTTATTTAAAGCTTGAAATGTCAAGCTCAAGTGCAAGCTGGGCAAGTGTAAAACTAGAACACTTGATGTTCAAGCTTGCATTTAAGCTTACACGCTTTTGAAATTTTTACAAGCTTAATTCAAGGTTACTAACTTTGATAAATCAAGCTTGCTGCATGTTTGCTGTGTCTGTTTGGGGAACGACTCTTGGTTTCCGAGTTAGGTGACTTACGAATGCGTACCGATGACGTCATTTCAGTCTGTTTAGGACTGTTGCAAGGACCGTCCCACGGCGATTGCAGCTTGGGTGACAGGCCTTTCCGTCTAGTAGGATTAACCATAGCCCAAAAGTTTGCTGTCCTACGTTTGAACTCGTGGTTCCGTAGCCTTCGTGTCGTAGCGAGACTTCATCTTCGTCCGTGTTTCAGGGATTGATGCGTTTCCCGAGCAAAATGATGTACATCTATCAAACAGTGCCGTAAGATTTCACCTCATCCATGTACTCCTCAGGCGATGAAGGCGTATCTGGAGGCGCCCCAAACAACTAGATCAGGTCTGGAAGACGAAGATCTCTTCCGAATAGCAATCTGGGAATGGTGTTGAAGCCGGTTTAGTCTCATGGACGGCACTCCTATAAGCCAGCAGGGAAGAGGGGGGTTTCTTGTCCCAGTCCTCTTGATTCCTAGAGACCAGGAGCGAGGAGGTTTGTTTTAAAATTGTAGCCCGAATTGAACTTCTCCACCATGCCGTCGGATTGTGACGGTGTTAAAGGCTGTAGTCTGGGTTTTGTCGATTCCGAGAAGGGGCTGACATAGTCCTTTAAAAACTCCAGAGGTAAAGTTGTTTCCTTGGTCGGAATGAAGTTGGAGAGGGTTCCATACCTGGAATATCCATTCTTGAACAATATACCTCTGCTACGGTTCGTAGCTTCTTTAACCGGAATAGGATACGCTTCGGGCCATTTAGAGAAATAATCAATGACAACTAGGATGTATTTGTTGCCATCGCGAAGTTCGCGGAAGAAAGGTCCCAGGATTGTCGAAGGGCAATCCTCTCAAAAGGCACTCCTACAATATAACGATGCAGTTTTTCCACGGCGTCGTTTCTTCGGGTCTTTACTGGCGGAATAGGCCTCAGCGGAGTCCAAGTAGAGTCCTTCAAAATTTAATTTTCTTAGCCAGATCAGTTTTCTTATGATAGGTTACATTAGCTCCAGTATCATTCACCCTGTGACATGGAGACCATTTACGTAACCTAGTATGAAGAGTCCATTACTGCGCCGTTCACTGAGGAATCTGTAAGACTTTTTAGGTGAGACTTTTGAATATCCCGCAGCCTGCTCCGCAATGTCGTCCTCTCTCCCGTCTTCGTTCACGGGTTTGTATGATATACTGGTGTCTGCGATCTTCACGACGACAGTTCGTTTGTACGTCACAGTATTTTCGTAAATGGCCCTCGCTACCGCACCTCCAACATTTTCACTTTTCTTGACTCTGACTGTACTTGTCGTTCCACCAGATTTTTCGAGAGTCTTTAATTTATTCACTAATCTCTCCATTTCTCCATCCGTAGCAGGGCCGGCCCTAGGGCCGGACCAAACCGGACCCCTGTCCGGGCGGCAAATTTAGGGGCGGAGTTTTGTCTCGAATTGAAAAATACATTTCATATTAGTAAAAGAATTGTTAAAAAATATTCCGAAGAATATCATTCTATATCACATTACTAGCTGATGTACCCATCCGTCATTGATGGGTTTTTACTAACTGCGCAAAATTTCGTTTGCATTGTAGTAGTACAAAAATGGAATTAACATACTGGCAGAAATATAGAAAGCAAAGTTATAACTCTTGTGTATTGTTCAAAGATTTCAGGTTAGAGAGTAACAAATTACTGAGACAAACTGTCAATAGAGAAAATATTTTACATTCAAAATTAACGTTTTCTTTTAGTGGATGAGCTTCCTACATCAAGAAGCATCCTACATGAAGTTGCAAAAGAAGATGCTAGTAATGAATATAAATACTGAAAAACAGAATATCTGGAAATCCTTTGTAATAGCAAGATAGCCGATATTTAACACTGCAACGTCCGAATTGAATAACATTTTGATGATTTTACTTGATGCACGAAAAACTTATCTAAGTTTACGTCATACCTCAGAAATCATTCAAATTTGTAGAAAATCAAAAACCTAAAATTTTAATTTACTAACCGCCTACTATTTAACAACATTTCATTTCATTCCCCTTTTATCTGACCACTAGTTGTTTTCACGAGAAGTGGTCACACAAAAATTTCTCAAAATTATATATATATATATATAGTAAATGAATTTTTTTCTATTAACTTTATAAATTTTAAAATTACGCCTGTAAAATTTTTTGCACAATTTTCTCAAATAAAAAAATAATAATAATAATAAAAGAAACCGACGTAATTTGTCCTAACTGTTCGACGTAAGTTGAACAGCCACCTATTGTATTACCTCCAGACGCCTTAAAGTGACGCTCTCCAGAGACGGCCGAGGGGCGTGCGGGGCCCCAGGCGAAGCGCAAGAGCGAGGCCTCTTCTCTATCATGTCTTATGAGATAGCAATAAAATGGCCCAGGAGCGGGGCCTTAGCGATCGCCTATAATTCGCACCCCCCCTGGGCCTGCCCTGGCGCCCTCCCCTCTCTCCCCGCCCCCTCAAAAAGAAAAGAAAAAGTACAATGCAACTTTTGCAAACCCTTTCAATTTATTCAAATTCTTTTAAAAAATTCGATGATACTTTGTTACCCATCATATGGCCTAATTTCATCTGTTCTCTTAATCCGTTTTTGATGGATGCCAGAACAAACTTTTAAACGCGATTTTTACAAACTCTCAAAGCCTATGAATTATTTTAAACATTTTTGGTATCTATTGTTTCAATTAACTTACCATTTAATATAATTCAAATTTCAGGTCTGTTCCATTGAGCCATTTTTAACAATGGGCGAACATACATTACATAAAGTTTTCAAACAACAGTTTTAAATCTCAAAACTTTTAAACGAATTAGAAATATTTTAGCAACTGCAGTTTAAATTAAGTTGCCCCTTTTGGTGTTGCTATAAATTTCATTTCATTCGCTTCAGTTGCATGGGCGTAGCCAGCGGGAGGCAGAAGAGCAGTTGCCCCCCCGCTGGCTCTCCTTGTCTTCCCCCCCCCCTAATGAAAATCCTGGCTACGCTCTTGTTCAGTTGTTTATATGTGATGTTTGAAACAAATATTTAACACATTTTGCATAGATTTTTGACAAGATTTCCAGTGGATTAAATTACTGTTTGTTAATGAATTTCAACAAGCCAAATATTATCCCATATTTCTAGATTGCATTCCTGATGCCAAAAAAAAAAATGTACAGATCGTATTCTTGGTAAGGTACAAAGGTATTGACAAATCTAATTCCAATGGGGCTAGGATTACTTAACTCTCTCAAACAGTTCATGTTCCTATGCTCTATTATTATTTGGTACAAAATCTTCAATTGCGTGAATACATTAAGAAAGCTTTTGCAGTCAAAAGACAACGATTTACCACCTGCTCTAGAACTCTTAAGAAACTGTAAAGATTTTTTGAAAGGTACTTCGATTGAATGTGATCTTAAATGAAATGTTCTGTTATGCAAGAGAACTGACCGACGACATAGTATTCTGGCTAACACTGAGTTTTAAGCAGCCACGTAACATATTAATTTTGATTGCGAATCACGAGACGATCTGGTGAAAGATCCTAAATTAAAATTTAAGGTGGTTTTATTTTTTCACAGTAAACAAAGCGATTAATACCTTAGAGTGCAGATTTAATTTAGTAAGTACCCAATGTAATTATTTTAAATTTTGCACGACATAAATGAGTTAAAAGACACCCCTAAAAATCTAATTAAACATTGTAACACAGTGTAACAGCGTTAACACTGTTTATAGTGTAAACAATTGGAGTTAATGCTGACAGATGGGAATCGGGGAATATAAACGCGCTTGATCTAGTAAATGAAATAGTGTCAGTACGGCCTTATTAGGCAAAAAGGAAAGCCCAATTGAAATTTTAAAGCTAATTTCAACTATCGATTTTACTCCACATCTTGCTATTGCTTCGAGAATTTCGCTTTCTTTGCCAATAATTGTGGCAAGTACTAGTACAGAGAAGGGTTTCTTAAAATTAAAGTTAAAAATTTCTTATGTTCCATAACTCTTCCAGATAGGTTTAATAATTTAACTACATTGGCTATCGAACATGAATTAGTTGAAAAATTGATTTAAGAGAAAAAGTCAGGAATTTTGCGGAATTAAAAGTCAGAAAAAAAAACTCTTTATTTTTCTCTGTTTCTTTTGGTTTTTAGCTTAATGTGTGGTTTTTAATAAATATGGTTTTTCTTATGCTGTGTTATGTTTAAAGAGGTATTCCAGTTTCATAGGCATGAAAACAGTATCTGTGAACAATTTGTTTCTTATAATAGTAATTTTACTGTGGGGGGCGGCATTTTATATTTTTGTCCGGGGCGGCAAAACTGCTAGGGCCGGCCTTGTCCGTAGGCTCCTGGAATGACACAGCTCTAACATTATGCTGCTCTTTTCTACGGCCAGCTGAGCTGCCTCTAGCTTCATGGCGAATACGAGGGCAGACTTGACATCTTTATAATCCGCCAAGATCAATGCTTTCTGAATTTCAGAGTCCAAGAGGCCTTCAATAAAATGTTGCTCTGCAACTTCTTCTCGAACGTTATCAGGATAACTGCCATAATCTAGATAACACAGCCTATCTATGTCGGAAGCCAGCTCTCGAAGGGTCTCGCCAGGTCTTTGCATACTTGACTTTAGTTGAATTCTACTATACTCTTTCTGGCACTTCTCTCCGAACTTCAGCTCCAAGGCACTGGTAAGGGTGTCAACATCTCCTATCTTTGTAGCTCTAGTTGTGTGCAAAACGTTAATTGCGTCTCCGCTAAGAGAAGGGGCCAGTTGGTTCGCTTTCTCGAAATCGTCCCAGCCATTCGCTTTGGCGACAATTGAAAATTGGTTTTGTATGCTTCCTAGGGAGTTTTTCCGTCATAAGGCGTTAGTTTCACTGCTGGGCGGCGTGACGACATCTTCATGTTTTCAGGTATTTTTTCCAGCTTTACTAAACTGTCCAGTTTTTCTTCTAACTTGTTCTCGATCGTTTCCTCAATTCTTTCCTCGTACTTCGCTTGACTTTCTTCTAGGAGCGACATTCTCTTCTCTAATTGATCTTGGCTTTCCTGCATACTCTTTTCCAATTTTTCTAATTTTCCCAAAGCACTCTCCATTTTCTTCTCCAAATGTACTTGTCCGGCTTCAATTTTCTTCTACAAATCTTCTTGTTCGGCTTCAATTTTCTTCTACAAATCGGCTTTCAACTGTTCTTGTCCGGATTTCATCTCATCTTGTGTAGCTTTCATTTCTTTTAATCCGGTTTTTACCCGGTCGTGTGCGGTTTTTATCTCTCCCGATCCGATTTCTACTTTCTGCTCTACATCTGCTTTCATCTCAGCTTGTCCGGCTTCGATTTTCTTCATCATATCCATGAGCTTTTGAAGTTGTTCTTCCATTTTTCCTCCTCTCAAAACCATGAACTGGAAAAATTAAAGTCTTTCTTTAGAATCCCGAATCTGACACTAAATTTTGCAGAATAACTCTGCTTGTTTCCTGGGTCTGTCGTTCTAAAGTCCAGTTGGCGTAGAAAGTTCTAGTAAAAAGTCACTTGTCAGGACGGAACACAAACTTTATTGCTTCTAGAACTTCGTAGACTAATCATCTGTACAAAATTCAGTTTCTAACGGCCAGTAGATCGTTTATAACAGTCCACTCAGAACCGAAGCTTTCAGAAATGCTGTAATTCTCACAAATAAAACACTTCCGCAGGTAAAATTCAGTGGAAATATACGAGGGATAACACTAACACTCCCTCAAGGCTCAACAATGAAGAATTTACACACAACACTTAAGAACAAAGCTTCAAAAACGCACGCGGAAACACCGTTTCTATCACAGACCAAAGCGCCGTACTCCTCCGATGATCTGTTCACTCTCGACGGGAGCTAACTCACACTGAACTGGGGCTTCTGAAACGCTTGTATTTATAGACGGCGCAGAAGCTTCCAGAACAGTCTATTTCTCGAGGATTCCACATAAAGCGGGAATTTTGATTACGTCACAAAAGAGAAATATTAGGCTATTATGTGATTTTTAATGCAGCAAAAGCAACCAACTTAATAAGCCCCATAGGGAAAATCGCGCCAAATAACCAAAATGTCGCAAAGCTTGGCGATTTTTGGAGAAGTATAGCCAAATTTGGTGCCAAAAATAAGGGTTATACCTCACACAGCATTCCGCCAAATGCGCCAAACTGTCAAATACCGTTTCCCCACCTTCTTCCGCAAATTCTTGCTGCTTGGACAAAAAAAAAAAAAAAAGCCTCTATAGATGGTCCCTTATTCTGGAGGGGAAAAAACCGGGGAAGGGGGGCAAAGAAGGGAAGTGAGGGTCAATTCTGGGGTTAAGGTGACGGTTGACCAGAAGCACTGGAAAAAAGACTCATTGTCTGCTTTGTACGTGTTTCGCTTTCCCAAGAAAATATCCCATTTCTTTTACTTGTCTTTTTGGAGATTCCAATTTGTTTCAAAATGAGATTCCGTTTGCTACAAATAGAGCTTTGCGTCGAAGTCAAATAAATATTAGTTTATCAAACATTCATAAGACTTTAAAAAATAAAACCCTCATATAGATATTCTTTCTTTCACTCATTCCATTCCATAATGTTGTAATGATATAAAATTATTTTCGCAAGAAAATTCATTTACATGTTTTTCTCGGAGTAATTACTCAAATAAATCAATCTAACTTGTATTTTAAAATAATATCAATCGAATTAGTGAAAAGGATTCGGTTGAAATTTATTAGGTTTTACTGTATAATAATAAAATTTTGTCTTAAACGGAAATAAATGTTTTTCCATTGACGCAGTTTTCCATTAAACAAAAGTTATATCCAGTGTTGCATACAGGGAAAGGGCTAAGACGCTTGAGCGCCCCTCCTTCCCCTTTCCAAAGACATTTCTAAAGGGTAGCATTTTACTTTAATGTGCGTTTTGCATAGGGAAAATAACCTTTTATTCTAAATTCACCCCTCCCAAAACAAATTACAATACTTTAAAGTGATATTTTGTTTTATTGCATATCGTGTTTAGGTCCCAAAAGTTTTTTTTTTCTTTTTTTTTAAATTAGTCCCTTCTAAAAAAATTTCTGAATCCTCAACTGTTTATATCCTAGAGTAAGTATTCAGAGGACCAAGAAATATTTGATAAAAGAACAAGTTTCCGCGTAGTTAAAGATCCGCTTTAGACAGGCTTGAGCTTTTACTATGCATTATAACTTTAGTAAATTTCAGAATCTTCAAAAAAGAAGAAAAAAAACCCCTCAATTTTTAAAATGTTTTTAGTAACGGTCTCTTGAAAAACGCTATAGTTTATAAACAATGGTCCTCTATATTAATATTTCGTAGTGATAGAACTTGTAGGCTTGAAAAAAAAAAAAAAATCGAACTCCATAGGCTAATTTTACAGTATGAACTTTAACAAGTAAACACCGACAATAAAAACTACTTTTTTTCTTAGTTTAGTTTAATCTCCGGTCAGTTTTTAATGACTTAAATCACCTCAGATATAATATGTCTCACATTCTCGCTTTATTCACTTTCACAGTAACATGACAAGTAAAGATAAATTTTTGATTAAAAAAAACTAATCTTCAAATGTATTTTTATTTTTTCTAATATTATTTTGGCTTAGCTGAAAAGTAAATTTGAAAATTATTTTATTTTTAGTGATGTGTATCACTTTTAATATATTTTAAATGCTTCCAGATAAGTCATCATTATATTTTTTATCCGTTTTTTTTTTTAATAACTCCCCTCACACACACACACACACCCGGGAAAAAAAAAAAAAAAATAGTGGATCTCACCATTGATGTGTTAAAAATTACAAATTAATAGAGTTAAAAAAACCCTCTCCTGAACTATAGTTTTGTTATAATTATTTCTACTGACATCAAAATACAACAGAATATTAGTGTAAAAAATTCATTCAGATAATACATGTTCTGTTGTAGATTAAGCATTAACAGAATATCTTTTTGATTTTTACATAAGCAAGCACTTCTTGTAAACAATCAATTAAAGAGATAATTAAACTCTTTACATTACTTAATTCATTATAATTTGTCAATTATTTCATTTGGTTGTTCTGTTGAACAACACACAGAATAGTAATCCAGAACCGGCCCTACAAATTTAACGTGCACATTCGTCGCCTGTACAGGTTTTTCTTAGATCACAAGAGGACAAGACACAAGAGGAAAATCGCTGCACTCGTGCTTTGCAACGGTGGAGAGTGAAGCAGACAATAATTTTTAGGCATGTTATTCCTTAACACTTAATACACCCGGGCAACGTTTGCAACGGAAGTTTATCTTTGTGTGTGTGTGTAAAAATGGGGGGGGGCACTCGCTAAATACTCATGCACTTCAAGTCGAATTACAGAATTTTGCACACCGTATCTAGTTAGTAGTATAAACCTTTCGTATGCAAATAAAATAATTTTGTCCCGAATGAATGATTTTGGAAGCATTGTGAAATTGCTTTCAGGAATAAAGCTGTACAGATATCTTATTCACATGCAATAACAATAATTGGTTTTTTTTTGCACAACCTCTTTCAGCTTGTGGGCAGTAGTAATTCAAATGTTATGTATCAAAGGTCAAGTAGTGCGCCCTTTTAACTAATATAGTTTTAAAAACAAAATATTAAAGACTACTTGATGGATGTAATGACACAATTCCAAATTTTTAATTATAATTTTCTCTTAATTTTGCAAATTAAGTTCTTGAAAATCTGGTGGCACACTTAGGCAAGGCAATTGTGTAATCCCATAGTACTGTGATTGTTTGTATCATGTTTGCAACAAGCTCGGTTGATGATAACTAAATTAAACATTTAGATTAGATGAATGAATTTTTTTAACAGTAGGTATGCTGCATTGTTTACCAAAAAAGAAAAATTGTTCACCGAACTCAATTTTTTTGTAGTTATGACCAATCGAGTTTATTGTGGGCATGACAATACTGTGGAATCCATAGGCGGCTTGTACGGGGGGCAAGGGGGGCGACTGCCCCCTCACTTCCAAAATAAAGGGGCCTCGCCCCCCCAATTTTCAAAGTTCAAAAGTAACAATTCATCTAAAAATGATGGCAAGACACTCAATACGGAAACCGAGCAAGAGAAGGGGAGGGAAAGTGAACTTTCCCAGTGCGAGGTCTATATATATATATATATACAGTGCAACCCTCGTTTAACGTTAGACGTATTTACCGTTTTCCCGCCTATAACGTCATTTTCTATTGGTTCCAAAAATTTTCCTATACTTGTAATGTTAAAAAATCTCGTCAAGAACGTTAGATTTCCCGCATTTAATGGTTTTTCGGCGAGAGAAATTCGATGCGTTTTCTCTAAAACAAGTCACAGTAATTGTGATGGGAAGAAAATAGATCTTTGCAATGCGCATTCCTTTTCCTTTATTTGGATAGGAGGGAAAATTATTCTTTATCTCCTCCAACACTCCGAGTGCCTTCATTCCCATAAAACCTGAGTGTAGCTTTCTAGGAATTCACCCCCCCCCCTGCAGGCGTGTTACTTTAAAATTTTGTCATTGCTACCTTCCTGTATATTCTGGAATAGATTCAATAGACCGTCTTCGGATTATCACAACAGGAAGCCTCTCACGCTATTTAAATAGGGAAGTTACATGGGGAAAGGGCGGACAGGCCATTTTCTGCCGTTTCGATGGGAACCAACAGCTATGAGATTCTCTTTGGGAGCTAAAGTGTTAAACTGACCACCCATGAATACAATTCATGGAAGGGATAATAAACGGCTTTCTACAGTATCTTTTAATATTACATTTAGGTAAAAGAAAGCATATTTATCTGAACATTTAGAAAGAGATTTAATTGTAGGAGATTGTATGTGAGTGTATGTGGGGGGGGAGCGAGTTAGAAATTTCCCGAAAGGAACTGTATATTCTAGAATCGGCCCTGCCCAGATGTAAGGATCTCGTGCACATTTCATTCCCATATGCTAATTCGAAGCAGTAGGTTGACTGTGCGCGTGCTGAATAAGTTTTTCTGATTCATGATCTTTATTTGTTCCATATTCATATTTGTTTTTGAAATGTTAAAAGCAAAGCGGCTTAAAACCCAACCGACCATCACTTCATGTTTCCGTAAGATTCCAGTTGCGGAAAATGCAGATCAAAATATGCTTAGCAATTTAAATGAAAAATGTGATGGTTTAAGTTTCAAGAAAACACAGGCTGATCATTTACCAACGTTAAGTCTCAGTGCAAATAACTTGGATTCAGAACTGAAGATAATGAGATACTTCGGATCATCATAAATACAGGAAAAATGAAATAAACGAAGGCCCACATCAGCCTCTAGACTTTGAACATCCGATATATAAGTGAGGAAATTCCAAAAATATTGGTTCGACCAATTTGCATGGTTAGAGTACTATGGAGAAGTGAACAGAACAGAGCATTTTGCTTCTTGATATGGATTAGATCTTGATATGGAAAAATTAAAGAGAGAAATGCAAATTTTTCAAAAAACGCACAAAAAATACACCAACTCTTTGCCAGAAATATCCAGAGATAACAGAACTGAGGAAAAGATGCAATTTTCTTGTTGAAAAGGAACTCTTTGATATATTTCCATACAAGGGCAGATTAAAGGGGGGGGGGTGGAGGGGGCGACCAACCCCCGAGAAAAAAGAAATTAATGTAAAAGATCCTATGTTACTTCCATAAATTGGATGTATATGCCAATATTTCATAATATAATACCAAATAATTTATTAGGATGGGTAATATAAGATCAAATAAATGAATTTATTAGTGACCTCCTCTCTCTCTGTGTTTGGAAGTTTGTCATTTTGTGACAGCATTGATCGATTCAAGAATTTAAAGAAAGAAAGATTTGCTTAATAAGTAAGTGTTTTATGTTCTTCGCATGTTATTATTTCATAAGAATTGAAATGGAACTTTGAATTAGAGACCTGCACGGGCCTGAAAATATAGTCCCGGCCCGGCCCGAACCCGATGATTCTTGAATTTGTAGGCCATGCCCGGGCCCGTAACACATTTGAACAAACATCACGGGCCCAGAGTTGAGGAGTAAAAATTCGAAAATTCCAGAAATTAAAAAAAACTATAAAGATGACCAGATAGATCGATAAATAAATATTTTTCAGACATTTTATATTAAGAAGTGATAATATTAACTTTTCTGCGGGTTGCAGGAACTCGAAAAAAATTAACACTAACACCAGTCCGGCCTGGCAACAACAGATTTATAAATCCCGTACCCGGCCCGGTCCGTGCAAGTCTCTACTTTGAATTGGAAGGAGGGAGTCTTCGGTGGGCATCCGCTCTGATTTTTGATCCTAGTTCTTTTAGAGAAAGTCATTAATCAATAATGACATTAAAATTCAATTATAATAGGGCGATTTTACACCCCCCCCCAAAAAAAAACAGCTTTAAGGGTGCCCTCTACTTATATACTCATCTCTTTTGACCCCCCACTTTTTTGGTGCACCAGCCGCCTATGGTGGAATCTCACAAATAGCAAATAAAAATTCTTGATAATATGATGGGACCAGGGGCATAGCCAGAAATTTTTCATGGGGGGCGGGGTTACGACTACTACAACTCATATATATGTATACATGTGTGTAATATTGTAGTGAAGAATATACATTTTGTATGGGTAAATTTTCTCATGGGGGGGGGTTATGACCCCCTAACCCCCTAACCTTGGCTACGACCCTGGATGGCACATATTCATAAAAGTCTATTAATTATAACTGAAATTTTCTGCTGCCATATTTATGGCCATTAAAAACAAATATGAAAGAATTACATTTCACAATTAATTCCTTTGGAAAAATTTCCTAAAAATAGAATTGATGGATTCTGTTGTGTTTTTCAGCACGCAACTGGATTGGCAGATGAATGGAAAAGGGTGTCATGAGCTAGTAATAGCCCGTAGGGCGTAGGTTGTGCATCCCTGATTTAAATCAAATTATTTAAATCAAGATTAAAATCGCATTTAAATCTGCTGATGTAAATCATTGACACGCTATTTAAAAACGAATGAAAAGATGTATGGTTTCCTACAAGTACCACTTTAAAGCACTGTCATCTTTCGGGATTTCCTAATTTTTTAAAGAAAGGGTTGCTAATAGAAATTAAACATTTTAATTAACACGTATTATCATAAAAAGAAAGGCATGCTTGGCCATGAGGGGCGTAGAAGGGAGCGTTATATGCCCACTCCGACCCAAGCCACTGTTACTGTGAAATTCTTGGGTTATTTAAGTATCATGTACATACAGTGCGCACTGTATGTATCATGTACATAATACAGTGCGAAATAACCGGTTATAACGGGCCAGGGATCTAACGTACTGTCTGTTATAACGTACCTAGAAGCTAGGTCCCGATTGAAGTCCTATATTTATATTGTTTAACTTCGGTTAAAACATACTTAACAAAAGTACGTACTTCGGCTATAACGTACATTTTATACCAGTGGTTCCCAACCGGGGGGTCGCGACCCCCAAGTGGGTCGCCATGCCTTTTCAGGGGGGGTCACCGCAGACCGATTTTGTAGGAAATGAATGGCAAAATATTTCCACGTTTCTCTGCCATGAGACACGCTTTCTCCCTTTTCCCTTTGTAAAGTAAAAATCCCTTTTCTCATCAGGGCGCTTGTATCAAATCTACAAAAACTGACGCCGTAAAGTGTATCGAGGAGTGTTAAACAAATTTGAAAACGTGTGCAGTAAGGAGGTGCACTATCGGAAATAGAAATTGCAGTTAATTTAAGGGGAGAAATTATTAACCACCTTGAAGCTCTTAAATCTGAAATTCAAAATATATCCCAGAGCTCATAATGAACAACAGACGGCACTAGTACGAAATCCACTTCACACATCTTTAGATGTCGCCGATCTTCCTGATGAAGCTCAGGACGAATTTTTGAATTTGCAGAATGACTCCTCAGCACGTGATTTATACAAAGAAAATTTTTTAATTCAATTTTGGTGTGCTAGGCGTCAATCTTATCCGAAAATTTCTAAGCTTTCGCTTCAAATGTTAGTGCCATTTGCATCCACTTACATGCGTAAAGTTGAATTTAAAACTCTTTGTGATTAAGACAAAAGCCAGTCATAAATTAGATGTCCAAGATGCGTTTGGCTTTGACAATATTCAGC
The DNA here is from genome assembly GCA_038373885.1 of Cheiracanthium punctorium. Taxonomy (NCBI): domain Eukaryota; kingdom Metazoa; phylum Arthropoda; class Arachnida; order Araneae; family Cheiracanthiidae; genus Cheiracanthium; species Cheiracanthium punctorium. The sequence continues at coordinate 10,634 of JAWZYV010018871.1, read as the reverse complement.
CAAGGATAGGATAACTTGTCAGCCAAATACAACCTCAGTCGTCCTAATAATAATTAGTACGGAATAAAAAGATTAATTATTTTTAAATCTCAAGATATATTTCTTTCATTATTCATTTTTTTTTTGTCTTATTGGTCAAAAATGATGGATGGAATAGGGTGGGGGATGGGGGGGGGGGTCGCGAACATTTTTGAAAAATATTAAAGGGGTCGCAATTGAAAACAGGTTGGGAACCACTGTTTTATACCAAAGCCAAAAATAAAATCTTGCTTTTCTAAAGCATTTTATTTCCTTTTTCTCGGAAATTTCAGTACGTTCACAAACACTCGTTGTCAGTTTTAGAATCTCTAGCGAGATGAATTGTGTATGAATGAAGGGAGCGATCTTTTATCTTTTCCCCCTGCTAGGCAAGGCTAAGAACAAGACCATGTTTTCTCTTTGTTATTCATCAATATAAATGCCTTCTGAAAAGCCCTACTATAATGATCCTGATGATAGTGAAGTACCAAGCATACCCCACGCATTACATGCTGCTAAAACATTATTACGATTTTTTGAATGCCGAAGTGATGATGCGGAGACTCTACAAAAGTCTATTATGGATATCAAAAACGGTATCTTTAAAGTAGCATCTGCTGATTTAAAACAAAAGAAAATTAGAGATTATTTATCTCAATAAAAAATGTTCTGTTTTTATTTAATTTAAATTAAAAAAAAATCACACCTGTTTAAAACACACATTACAGTGAAATTATGAGCCCATTTTCTTTTTTTGTGTAATATTGAATCTTACTGCCGGTATTGCTTATAACGTACTTCGGCTACAAAGCACTACTTTTTGAGGTCCCGTGAGAGTACGTTATAACCGGTGTCTACTGTACTAAAATGCTTGACATCCTGTTTTGAGGTTATGTAATATGGTATCATATTCACTCTGATTTGTAATCAATTATGGCTTGTTATTGCTGGTTTTCTTTTCATAAGTGCAGGAATTTATTCTGAATCATGGTAATTTATCTTGTTAACTCTTTGGTTTTAAATAATAATTCTTAGAATGAATGATTTATAAGTATATATATTTACATAAAACTATTTTTATTTCTGAAAGTTTTTAATTTAAATATTACTTCTTTTATTTTAGACATGCTTTTTTTTCAGAATTAAATTATGGTATTAAGTCAGTTTAGAAAAACTTCCTTAAAAGAACTTTTTACATCAAATGTTAGTATAAATGTAATGTTTCTAAACAAATTTTCATTTCTAAATGCTAAAAAAAAAACCTTTTTTAAAGGAAACTGGCTAAAAATTATTTGAAACTCATTTCTTAAGATGTAAAATATCGGCCATATATAACTGATTTAAAATTAATTTTTAATTAGTTTTGTTGTAATAGTTTTAATAATTATATTTTTACCATTATTAGTATTGCAAAGATTATTCCCCTTCACCAACTTTGATTAAATATACGCACCGGAAAAAAAGCGCATAATTTGAATGGTTTCATTTTTGGGGCGTGAAATGAAAAAATGTGAGAAACAAGTGGGCGTCCAAAAGGGCGTAAAGAGAGGTACATTAGTGTATTTTTTATTCATCTCTATTGAAAATTGCCATTCAGATAACTTTTCCAGTAGCCCCATGGCCGTCCGAAACGCCTCAACGCCCTTTAGCTTTTGATAAAGTTTTTTATTTTTATTTTTACATAGAAAAGAAATTACTACACATCTGCACTTTTACTGCAAAACAAATTTGAGCCCAGTAGTCAAGTGAATGCCTTCACCTCCCTCTTCTACAAATTTGAACCCAGTATTTAACTGAAGGCTAAGTGAAAATACAAGTGTTTCTATAAGGGGGGCACTTAGAGTGTGAAGCATGTTAGTGTAAAAATGATACTAAAAAAAAAAAAATTCAAATACTTAAAAAAAATCCACTCCACCAAAAAGCGCACTTTCGGATGCCCACTCCTTTCTTACATTTTTTATTTCAAGTGCCCCCCCCCCTCTCACACACACACACACTCATCCAAAAAATTAAACCCCTTCAATATTATGCGGGTTTTTTTACGCTTTCTTCAGTCCACCGAATTGATGTAGTGTCACTATGTATAATTGAGTAATTTTGCTTCAAAGCTTTATTTTTTAAGCAAAATTTAAGATAAGTCCATGAACAATTTTGCATTAGAAACATTTATTTCTAAAAAGAAAATGTTTACAGCATCCCTTTCAAGCAGTCATAAGATTTTAAACAAGCAAAAACTAATGCACATATGAACAAACGCTACATGTGAGCAAACGCTAGAAATAGATTTCTTTTGTTTTGTGGAAGACGATGAGGTCATTCAATGAAATAACTGAATAAATTCGTTTTGTAGCGATTTTTTTCTTTAACAGATTACATGACGAAATAAAATCTGTATTAAACTAGGGCTTAGTTGAAGCAGAGTGGGGTACGGCTCGGTTTTATATAGGTCTTAGTGAGTTTTCTATGGCATAATTAACGTTTAATTTTTTTTACAAAGTTTTTTATTAGTTTTACTTTTTCTCATTAATACTTCCTAAAATCATGGACATCCATACCATTTGGGGGGCAAGGGGGGGGGGGGCTGCTCATCTCCAGATTTGATTTCAAATACTATTTTAGTACAAAGAAATTGAGTATGCTATAAAAATGTTCAGTCTATCGACAGGGATCGAGATCATCTTGCATCATTATATGTACGTTGAAGCCTCAAATGAATTAGATTTGGAAATTTTTTTCCTCATGTATCATTTGAAATCCCGTGCACTTGTAAGTTTTTCGTGCGTTTTATTTAACTAATTTGTAAATTTTAAATGCTCTGAAATAATAGTTACCATACTCTTTTTTTAATATATATTTGGCCCCTCACCCCTAAAATACTAACTATTTATTTTATAGTTATTTATTTTGTTATCAAAACGCAACGTAATTTAACATGGCGAAATATTCACATAAATAAGACATGATATCAGGCCGACAGGATTTTCGGGCCCCAGGACAGCCATTTGCGAAGGGGGACCCCCCCCCCCCGCCTCTCAAAAAAAATTTATCCAGAAGAAATTTTTAAACACTTTACAGCTAGTGCAATTTGAATTTACCGTAGGCCATACACTGTAAAAGCACTTATTTTCGCACTGTAAAAGCATCTTATTTTTGCGAATTTTTTATACGTGAACCGAAAGCTAAAACATCACGAAAATACCTAAACATGGAACCCTTTTTGCATAAGGCATTTTAAGAAACTCCCGTTTGTCCGAAAAGTTCGTACTCCCCCCACCCCATTTTGAACAGCTGCAAAGAAGCTGATATAAATGTAAGTGAATGAGCTGCATTCTATTAGTTGTATTACTGTACTGCATTCGTGAAATAGTTGTGTAGTATTCAACAAATAGTTTTAAGAACGAAAATTGTCGAGAGAGAGTTTGTAGCTGTAGTACCATCTTGAATCTATCAGACAACCAAACAAATATACGGCCCGACATTTCTAACGAACACATTTGCTATGTTTATGGAGCATGTATTCGATCTTCTGTCCAAATCTTAAGTATGGGGGTCAAATTAATGTTAAACGAGTAAAATGACTAAAGTTAAATTAGATGTAAATCTGATATTGTTGAAACTCATCTAAATAATACAATAATTTTGCAAGCATGCATTTTGTGTGTGTGTGTTTTGGGGGGGGGGTAACACTCGAAATATGCATATGAACTTAATATTCATCAAAACTATGGTGCTGACCTAAGTCTAATTAAGAATAACGGGTGTCGTAGGCTTACTATTTTTTTAGGAGATTCTATATAGTTTAACCATGGAAAAAATATTTGTTCCAGTTTAAAATATTTTATGTAGTATTTGAGTCTTATAAAAGAATGCTCTTCGCAGACTATTTTTTATAGCATTTTAACTCTTTTGCAGGGACAAATATAATAATTGTCATAAATTAGGCTCTTATGACAGATTAATATATATATATACAGTAAGGCACTGTTTATTTGTTTCTCATTTATACATCATTTTCATGAAGTCCCGATTCATTCCTATTTATTTTAATGCAAAAATGCTTCGTGTATACGACGCACAATATCGGTTATACGCAGTTTTAAATTTTCCTTAGTTTCGAAAATTTTGTCTGTGTTTATGTTACTCTTTAGGGAGAAATTGTGGAGAGTTGTACATTTAACAACCTTCTTGTAAAGACGAAGTTGACTTTTTAAAAATGTTTACAACTCACTTTGCCTATCAGAAGACGTTGGAAAAAGACTTTTCATGAACTTAATTCAATCCGTAATGCTGTAACTAATAATTAATGACAATCAGCAAATCGGGCGACTATGGATGGTTCATTAAATTCAATGTCTGTGCAAACAAAAATTACATCATGGTATTCAATGTATATTACATGAATCTTAAATGTATGCAGTATTAGGTATTGCCCAATAAATGTAGGATTTGTTTCACCTTAGTTTTTACCTGAAAACACAATATCTAACATGAACAAATTTACTATTACCTTAAAAAACATACAATTATTATATTTACATACATAAATTTGAATTAGCAGCGTTGTTAAGCATGTAATAATCAAAGTTGTTTATTAATATTTCATTTATACGTCGTTTTAGATTGCATCACAAAGACATGTCTTTGCAGCATGTTCTAATGTTTTTGCAGCATCCGGCCAAGGGATTGCTTCGGGTTTCCCCCCCCCCCCTTTCACAAAGCCCGCACGCGCATGGCTACGTAATAAGGGACCATATCTAAGGTTCAGGTCTGAAATTCTTCTAGATTTCGGTACCGTGCGGAGGCAATCAATCATTTTAATGGTTCTTCCTGCGTTGCATTGTATTCTCCCCTTTAGGTTTACTAGGATGCTGTGTGAGGGAACACCAAAATAAGTCCCCAAAAGTGAAGTTACCGAAGGCCTAGGACCAATATTTCTCGAGATATCTAGAACTGCCATAGAAAAACAATGGGGAAACCGAAACCTCCGTATCTCCAAATCAAAATCCCGTATCAAAATTACATCCGATATTTTTTATTGAATTTCATGTCTGTTATACTCTCTTCTAATTTAAGAATTTTCGTATTACAAACAAAATTTAATTTATGCAATTTCGATGTCTTTTTTTCTAAGGTTTAAACTTTTAAAGATCTGGAATATTTCAAAACAATGCTTAAAAACTTTATATGTAACATTTTTATTCTTGAGTTTTGATTATCAATAATTATTATATAATATAATAATATTTATGTATATATATATATATAATAAAATATTATGTCTGTACATATATGTATTGTTACGAATTTTCGGGGCAACCCGCAGCTCTGTTTCTTAAAATGGTTTAAAATTCGTATTCTACGCTTCAAATAGATAAATTTTGCTTTTTGTTGCTTCAAAATCGGCCAATTAGAACCGGAGATATGGAGGTTTCAGTTTGCCATTGTTTTTCAATGGAGGTTCTAGAAATCTCGAGAAATATTAGTCCTAGAGCATAGATCTCTTCACTTTTGAGGACTTATTTTTGGCGCCAAATTTGGCGATATTTCGCCGGCGCGTTTTTCTCAATGGGGCCTGGAAGTTGTTTTTCCTGCATTAAAAACGCATAATAACCTAACATTTATCTTCTATGACATAATCAAAATTCACGCTTTATGTAGAATCCTCGAGAAATTGACTTCTGGAAGCTGCTCGCAGCTTCTGCCTCGGATATATATAGAACCGCACATTGCCCCGAAAGTTCAGTGCGAGTTGAACGCTCAATGTGTGAAGGGAGCAATGTGTGCTGTCAGTGAGAGTACGCTTGCTTTGATAGTGCTATAGAAGCCGTGTTTTAGCTTGCTTTAGGAAGCTGTTTTCAAAGTGCTGTGCGCAAATTCTTCATTGCTGTGTCTTAAGGGATTGTGTACGGTATCTCTTGAATATTTTCACTGAATTTTTGCCTGTGAAAGTGACTTATTTTGTGTGAGAAATACAGCATTTGTGAGAGCTTCTGATCTAAGCGGATTGTTAAAAGCACGTTACTGCTAGATTGTGCTTGTGAATTGTGTACAGCTGATTGTTCTACGAAGTTCTAGAAGCAATAAAGTTTGTGTTCCATCCTGACAAGAGACTTTTTACTTGAACTTTATACACCAACTGGACTTTAGAACGACGAACCCCAGGAGTAGCAGAGTAATTCCGCAACATTTGGTGTCAGAATCGGGATTCTAAAGAAAGACTTTAATTTTCCAGTCTATGGTTTTGACTAGACAAAAAATGGAAGAACAACTTCAAAAGATCATGAATATGATGCAGGAAATGAAATCCGGACAAGACGAAATGAAAACCGGATTAGAAGAGATGAAAACCGGACAAACCGATTTAGAAAAGAAAATTGAAGCCGGACAAGCCGATTTAGAAAAGAAAATTGAAGCCGGACAAGAACAGATGAAAGCGGATTTAGAGAAAAAAATTGAAGCCGGTCAAGAAGAAATGAAATCGGGATTGCAGAAAATGGAGACTGCTTTGGGAAAATTAGAGAAATTCGAAAAGAGTGTGCAGGAAAATCAAGAGATAATGGAGAGAAGAATGTCGCTCCTAGAAGAAAGTCAAGAGAAAAACATGAAAGAATTACGTGAAGAATTTAATAATAAAATTGAGGAAATGATTGAGAACAAGTTAGAAGAAAAACTGGACAGTTTAGTAAAGCTGGGAAAGGTACCTGAAAACATGAGGTCGTCGTCACGCCGCCCAACAGTGAAATTAACGCCTTATGACGGAAAGACTCCCTGGGAAGCATACAAGACCCAATTTTTAATCGTCGCTAAAGCCAATGGTTGGAGCGAGTCCGAGAAAGCGGACCAACTGGCCGCTTCCCTTAGCGGAGATGCAATTAACGTATTGCAAACTATTGGAGCGACGAAGATAGGAGATTTTGACGCCCTCGCAAGTGCCTTGGAGATGAAATTCGGAGAGAAGTGCCAGAAAGAATATAGTAGAATCCAACTTAAGTCAAGGATGCAGAGATCTGGCGAGACCCTTCAAGAGCTTGCTTAGGACATAGATAGGCTGTGTCATCTAGCCTACATGGACCACCTTGATAATGTCCAAGAAGAAATGGCGGTGCGTCATTTTATTGAAGCCATCCGTGATCCAGAAACCCAAAAGGCACTCATGTTGGAAACAAGAAGAGCAGTTCCGCAACAGTATTATATAAATTTATGATGAAACCAGTATATATGTGTGCGTGTAGATATGCTATATGTATTTGAGTGTTATATAATATATTTATATCAATAATCATTGTATATGTACTCTAGTTATTATATATAGAATATGTATGTCTTTAAAAAAATTCTATGATACTGAAGCATATTTTTTTTTTTTTTTTTTTTTTTTTTTTTTTTTTTTTTTTAAATTTCACACATGTCGGGGATATCTGAGATCTTTACAACCGCACTGGGCAGCAAAGAATCAGGTGCCGAAAAATAATCAAACTTTTTTCTAAAACTAAAACTTTTCCATCAACTTAAATATTTCCAAAAATTTCAGTGGATCCCCACAAACAATAATCTTTGTTTCAAAATCTACATAACTGCAGATAAAGTGTGAAAATCTGAATTTTCTACTTCTTTTTTTAATTTTTATTATCCATTTTTAAATTTATGAACTGCAATTCTACAAAAATCGGTTTCAACTTCTCTGGTTATTAATACAATACCTTAAGTTCACTGATCTGTAAATCTCTATAATAGATGAAATTCTTCACGTGTAAAATTAGGAGTGCAACACAGGGCTTCGAACCGTAATTTTATTTGTTCCGGTTCAACTAAAAGAAAAGATATCGGTTCAGTTCCGAATGAAAAATTTTATGTATATTCTTATTTGTACTAAAAATATAAGTCTATCATCAACTGAATTAAACCTGCCTTTTAGAAGTAGTTTCATGCGAAACTGAAACAGGAAAGTAATAGTGAACATCAAAACAGAAAATCGAAAAGCAAATGTACCGTCCGTTTTGCTAAAGCAAAGCGACTGCTGACAAGAGGATTCTACACGGAAAAGGGATGATAACCATAGTAGCAATCTTTACTAGGGCTTCAGCAGGCCTATGATCGGTGCATCGGCTATTCATCGCCTGATCATCCTTAATTTTTCGTATGTTCATCTTTTCCCGATGATCGAATCTTTACACTGAGATCTGAGGCGCTTTCAAGTTTGCGAATGGTAAAGCGAGCAAACAGGTTTATATCGGTCTTTCTACCAAGTTGCTGAACGGCACGATATCTCCGTTCCTTCATTAATGTGCAAAGACCATCATATGCACACCATATGTTTGTTTTAAGATTGCATATGATGTTCTTAATAATTTTAAAACATCATATGCACACCATATGTTTGTTTTAAGATTGCTGATTGGCTAAGCTATTACGCGGGAAGACAGCCTACCGAAAGGTGAATCATATTGCCCTCTTCCTGCTCTTAGCTTTGTCGTGTTCTCGTGTATGTTACTGCAATCTTAAATATCCGGGTATTTAAGATTGCTGTAACATCTGCATCTCTTTTTTGGGGGGAGGGGGGGGGGTTCCAATCTACTACGTAATTTATTTACAGGACCACCCAAAAGAATGTCAATATATTAAGGTCTATAGACATCTTTAATGTATTACGTCTGCAGTCAGTACTCCGAACGGCTAGGTCGACGGACGCGACCTGTGTTTGAACCAGACACCTGTCTCCCAGTTGAAAACGCTATGCGCTCGGCCATTGGTCACGTACTTCCTTGTCTGAAGTAAAAGGAAGTTATGTGATCGCGAAAAATTTCGGTATGCAGATTTTGATGAAAAAGTTGATTTTGACTATCTCTAAATTTACTTCGAAGAGTTTCTGCGAGATGTCTCAATGTACGAAGAAACGCATGTATACGTATCCATGCATGTACAATCCATTTTGACCGGCCGCAAGTCCAATTTGACTGTTTTTTCCTGAGTCTTGTAGTACGTACGTATGTATGTCAATAACTCGCATATCTCAAAAATTATTTGTCGTAGAATGCTGAAATTTTATATTTAAGATTATTGTAACATCTAGTTGTGCATCTACCTTTTTAATTCTAGCCTGCTGGATAGTTTATTTACAGGGCCACTCAAAAGAATTTCAGTACATTACGCTCTACGGGCAGAAATTCTTTAAAGCTTTAGAGGTATTCGGCTATTTCAAACGAAAGAAAATTGATGTATATAATTAAAGGTTACAAAATAAAACTCGTTACCAAAAATAGTGCGTTTATCCTGTATAGTTCTTCTACAGGAGCACTCAAAAAATTCCAATATATTACAGTCAATCGCAGCTTTAGATATTCATCCATTTCAAGTACAAAACCATCCTACCATATAGGTAGCGAATGGTCTGACGACAGTTGTGTGCCTCCCTCAAAAATTGTGCCAAAAATCTCTAAGCTTGGCGTACGCATGTATGGACGTAACTCGCATATCTCAAAAAATATTAATCGAGAATGTTGAAATTGGGCTATCGTACCAAATAAACCACATCTGGTTACGTTGGTTTGTTAGGGAGTAATAGCGCCAAGCACGCAAAATACATTAAAGAAATATGCAAATTAAAATCTGTGTTGATTTTCATCTCCATTTTCACTTTTTAGATAGCAAGTGAAGATACATGTTCTTGTGAAAGAGAATTTCACAAGTCATTTTTTGCATTTAAGCATTGAAAATGGCTTTTCTCTATGGTTATGGAAAAATGTGAAATGTTTTGCCCCATTTTTTTACTAATTTACCATTGCCTTTTATAATTTTTGCAAAAGCGCGGGTCTTCGGCGTACGCTTGTAAAAGCCCTATGCATAGGCGTTGGTAGAAAATTTTCCAGGGAAAGGGGTCAAAGGTTACTTCAACATGTTTGCCATGTTGGCAAGAACAAAAATTTTTTTGAAAAAACGGTCTACAAAAATCCAAGGGAGGCAAGCATATCTCTACCCCTTTGTTGCCGACGCCCATGGTCTAATCGGAGAATCCGCCACTGCCCAAGAAGCAAGTTTCATGAAGAAAGACGATCATACCATTTCAGAGTTTCTGAAGATCAGACATCACATAAGTCGGAAATGGGACAAAGTTCCCCCCTCCTCCGAAAAAAAAAAGACCACCGGCGAAGTATAAGTTTTCAAAATAGAAAAGCTCATTTTTCACGAACATAATTGAAATTTGAAATGCGGGAGACTTCAAGGATAAATTAGCTTTGCATTTCCGCTAAAAAAGATTTCCTTAGTTTACCGACATTTACTATTTGAGAAAAAGGCGGCCAACCTAAAAAAAAAAAAAAAAAAAAAAAAAAAAGATAATAATAATAATTTAAGTTAAACCTGTTGAGCAACTGTGTTCCCGTGCTTTGTATAAAATGAAAGCGGTTTCTCCGAAAGCGACTACCGTGATGGAGCTTTCAATTAATTTTTCTTTAACAAAATTCTGTATTTGTCGGAAACTTCTAAGGAAAGCTATCTTGAACTCAATTTCGGCTAAGTCTTTCATCTCGGGTATTTGTGCGTCCCCCCCCCAAGCTTCCCCTTCCAAGAGAAACGGCGCGACAGACGGTCGCCCGGTCAAATGAAATGTTAAAGCTGGC
>JAWZYV010018870.1:0-26167 GCA_038373885.1 Cheiracanthium punctorium | reverse complement strand
ATAACATATTATTAATAAAGGTAATAATTTTTTTCTCCTTAGTTTGTTTTTCAAATTAAACAGTGTTAGCATTTTTTCATCAACAATACGACATTTTACGGTAAGTAAATAAGTGGGTACTTACTTACTAAAGTACGTTTGAAGGCTGGAAAGATCCACAGCAGAATATCTTCAATTATTCGTGATGCGCAATATGGAGACAAAACACACGTGACACCGCTGATCACACTTGCAAACTGCAAATGAAGTAGAATGGTGATGCTACCGCTCGTCACGAGGTGCTAAGTTGAGTGAAACATTTTGACGATTTTCTCCCTCCCCAGGACGATATCGAAGTGACGTCATTTTTCTTCTAACACGTGGCGATGCTCAATCCTTCAATTTGATTGGCTTAGGTGTATATTTCCCTACGACATGTGACTGAAATAGCCTCGCACTGATATCGTCCATTTCCCGATGCAGACCGGAAATTTCCCCATTTTCAAGTATAATTCCCGACGTGAAAAAATTCAAGTACATTTCCTGACTTTCCCGACAGATGGACACCCTGAATTTCTACAATTAGGTTCAAACAGCAAACATTTTCTTGATTATGCGGCAAAATTCAATTTTTCTTGCCATTTGCCTGACCTTTCTTCTAATTTCCATGACTTTTCCCCCAAATCCCTGACCAAAACTCATTTCCCTGACTTTCCAGGTCTGTAGAAACCCTGCATACTAATAATGCAAGCAAGAACAGCAGAACATTATCATTCCTGCTCTGTAGATAGCAGAAAATCTTCAGCAGAGAAGATAATGGATGTGTCAAGTTATTTGAAGCCAAAATTTGAATGCATTTTTATGAATGCATGCATGCAATCAAAATGCATGAGAAGTGTGAAGTATTTTCATGTTTTCATGCATAAAGAAATTGTTTCAAAAGGTTTCATACAAAATAACTAAAAATTTTTTCTCATTTTGCTCAATTATAGTCTCATGTACTACAATTAGAACATTTTTCAATTACATAATTTTTACAGGAAATACCTATTTCCGCCGTACGAAATATATTTCGGCTGTCCCTACCCAGCCATCTTCAGTCATTGCACGCTCCCTCGTCAATGGCAGTCTCACCACACTTTGCCTCCTCTTTCCGGAACTTTCGTCTCGTGATGTCACAACACGAGAACTTTCGTCTTGTGGTGTGACGTTGCAAGACGAAAGTTCCGGAAAGAGGAGGAAAAGTATGGCGAGATTGCCATAGACGAGGGAGCGTGCAACGACTGAAGATGGCTGGGTAGGGACAGCCAAAATATATTTCGTACAGCGGAAATAGGAATTTCCTGTAAAAATTACGTAGTAATCCTCCGTATATCACCTTTTAACGTTTTAATTAGTTTGATAATTGGCTAATGTCATAATATTTCACATTTAAGATACTTGCATAGCACATCTAACCACTCATTGATTTTTTTATCTGCTCTATTCAAAATTCAGGGCAGAAGAGATTAAGCAATATCAAAAAATTCAAGGTTAACACAAATCATAAATCTCATATCTAAATTTAAGACTATTCTTTTGATATAAAAACAAAATAAAAAGACGGATTATGAAAAATATAAGACCTAATTTTTAATTTGAAAAAAAAAAAAAAAAATCTTGATGTGAAATGGAATGAAAATTATATGTATGGCACTGGGATTTTCTCGATCCCATATTCAATAAAAAAAATAAAGAATCAAATTATTACAATAAAATGGAAAAGTTTCTTGGTTTATTGAGAGATGAATAATTTTTTGATAAATAAATACTTTTACAGATAAAATTTTAGAATCTTCAGGGATGTGCCATCTGAAATTAAATTTTGGAGCAATTAGTGGAGCAAGAAAAAACAGATTTCTGGAACAATTTGGAGCACAAGAATGTCAATTTTGAAATACAGAATTTATTTTGGGAGGGAAAGGAAAAAGTCTTTAAAGAATGCCAATCTAAAAAATGAAAATTAAGGGGGTTCTTAAAAAATCTTAGCTAAAACAAAAACCTTTTTTTTTTGCGGGGGGGGGGGGGGGGGGGGGGGGGGGGAAAGAGGAAGGAGAGTCAGAGCCTTATGAAATAAATGAAAATTCAGGTATTTTATACATTGCTATACAAAATATCTATTTTAAATCAAAAATACAATATTTACTAAACTATATTAATCCATTTATGCCTAGCGTCCCTTTTCTGGGACAGCATTTTCGCTATCATTTGAAAACATTATTTATATTTCCTAGCCTTTATTCACAAGTCTTGAACCTCAACTCACAAAATATTTTAACATGACCCAGTAAGATGTTGACCTTTCAATTTTTATACATAATGATTTTAAAAGAAATCATCTTTTGTACATGAAGTTGACACCAGAAATTTATCTATTATTGCTGGTATTAGCAAAAATCGAAGAAAGTCGCAAAAATATCTGGGCACAAATGGGTTAACTACAATCAGCGACTTATAAAAAATTTGGTAACAAAAAATTACCATTTTATATGAAATTAAATTTAAAATATGGGTCAATTTTTACTCATAAGGCATAGGAGTTAAACAAAGGGATGCCAAAGAAAAAATATTCATTTTTAAGATCGATAGAGAAAGATTGAAATTAGAATGCTTAGACTGTGTGATGATTTTTGTAAAAATTCGGGAGATTTACAAACATTTTCAACGCACGTGGATAAATTAAAAATGTGGCACTTTTGCTGAATTTGGAGCAAAAATTTTCAAAAACTATATTTTTGTAGCAGATTGGCACATCAGGATTGATTTGGCACAATTTGGAGCAAATGGAGCAGCTGGCACATCCCTGAATCTTCTCACTCTTGGAGCACCGCAACACAGAGATGTAGAGCTATGACAGGTACATAACATATGCTAAGGAGTAGAATTTCATCTAGTGTTCTGTAACATGACCTCAAACAGTTGCAAATGTTCTGCAGGCATCTTGTCCAAATCTGGCAGACCCCGGTAAAATCCAAAGTAGATAAAGAAAAATTGTGAGATAAGTGAAGAGAAAAGGCATGGCATAAAAGGCATTTAGCTTTTTTGCAGAACGTATCGTTTTTATTTTTTTTCTTTTAAACAGGCATGAAAACAGCTGAAGAGAAAAAAAAAAAAAAAAAAAAAAAGGGGGGAAATATACGTAGACGTATTTTCCAGCAAAAATTGAAAAATTTACATGCACAAATTTGCAGGCATATACAACAAGGTTGATAATGCAAAAATATGGAACAGGAGAATAATGTGTGAGCTTAAATTTAACCACTGTTAAATTACATGGTGTGCTAAACAATTTCTACCATTTAAATTTCAACCACAAACAAAGTGACTGTTATCCTGAAGAAAATAACTATGCACTGTAAAAATTTAATAATTAGTTTAAGATATATAACATTTAATAAAAGAAAACAGGCTATAATTATTTAAAAGGATTCTCTTAAGCAATATTGTAAATCCAAGATCAAAACAAATCATAAGTCTCACATCCAAATTTCAAACTATTCTTTTGATATAATAATTAAAAAAAAAAAAATTAAGACTTTTTTTTTTTATTTTGATCGGAAATGGAGGAATGAAAAATTATTCATATGGAATTAGCATTTTCTAAAATAAGCATTCAAATGATAGAATAAAAGCGAAGTTTTCTTGGAAAATGAATGATTCTTTCATAAATGTCTAAATATTTTTTCAGGTAAAATTTTAGAATCTTTGCAGTCTTAGAGCATGCACACAGAAGTGGAACTTATGATAAGGACATATGTTATGCTTCTTCCTATATATAGCTGCAAAATACCAACTCACAATATTATGCTTTTTAAAATTAACTGTAAAAATAATTAAAAAAGAAAAAACCTGCATGAGAATAAAACTAAATATTGTTTCACCTGATTTTTTTTTTTTAATTTAAGGGAAAATGATATAGAAATCAATAAACATATTATGGGGGAAAATAATACTTTTCTCTTGAGTTGAGTTATTAATAACTCAATGCCTTACATTTGCCAATGTAACAACAATGCCTTACATTTTAATTTAACAATGTATGACAATGCCTTACATTTTAATTTAACAATAGAATATTAAAAACTGCAACTTTAAGATGTAAAACATTCATTTACCAAAAGGATGAAAAAAGATTGAAGTTCAGTGGGCAGATATGGAACACTGAGATTGGGGATAGTAACTATAACCCATTAATGCCCAGCGATCTATTTTTAGATCGCCGCGAAATTTGTAATACACTCAAATATTTAAGCACTAGTTTATTTTCCTAGTTTAATTTCTTAAATAATAAATCTGATTTCCACAAAATACTCAGAGATAACAAGTTTAAATGAGAATATTTCCCTGTCTTATTCACATTTTTAGAAAAAGAGTTACGTTCTTCATACCGCACAAATGTCGGAAATTTATTTATCACTATTAGCATCAATATAAATTTGAGAATGTGCTGAAAGAAGTTGGGTGCTAATAGGATAATTTTGAGAGTATAGCCTGCTATGCATTCCAAAAGGGGATTTTTTTCCCAGAATGCGGACTATCTGGCTGAAATAAATTTCTTATGCAAAAAAATGTAGTATATTGATCTTGCTTTTTGATTGGTAGATAGCACATAAGCTCCAGTGAAGTCAATGCTAATTAAATTTATTTCCTTAGAAAATAACGCAAATAGATGCACTTTAAGTGATGGCACATCGGAATGCAGGAAGCATAGGAATTTTTTTCCCCCATTAGGTCATTAAGACATCGACATAGTTACAGGTGCGGACAAACTTCGTGAAACTATTTCAGAAATATTTCGTTCCGATATATGGTCAATACGCATTTCTTTTCCATTGCAAGGGCAACGCTATTAGTAAAATGTATGTAAGGAATATAGTATATACTTACTTGTCATAATACTTAACAAATTTTTCTCGTAGACAGTCTGCTAGAGATGCTATAGTCACAACAACTTGTTCTAAAACCAGTTTGGTGCCTTTCTGAACTAACTGAAAAATATACTTATTATTAAGCAACACAATATCAAACTTTATTAGCCAAAGAATATGTTTGGTTAAATGAATATATTTAGTATAACAGATAATTAGTGTTAATTGATCATGAGTTAACATTACTCAATCATTTCTACATTAAAGATAAATTAAAAAATATGTTACACAATTTCACTATTCATATTGGATATACAGAAGCTTGGTGTTGTAATAGTTAGCAATACAGGGTTGCACCTCAATTTCTGAAAAAAAAAAAAAAAAATTCTCTGACTTTTCCAGACGTTTTTGTGAAAAAAAATCCAGACTAGTTTAGGACATCTACTTAGCATACCTTTTTTAATATATCCAACTTCCCAGGTAAGGTTAAATGTTCATTGTTTACCAACAGATTTCTGATAATTTTCCAGATCACATTAAGTGATTTTCCAGGTTTTGGGCTAAAATTTACGATTTTCCCCAACTTCTCTCTGACTTTTTTTTGGCCAAAATGAAATTCCCTGACTTTTCCAGGTTTGAGCGGTTCTCCCCTGGTAGCAACATTGCAATAGTATGCTGCTGTCACAGTTCCAGGATTCGAATTTTGAACTGGGCAAGGTCGATTTAGATTTAGCCTTTCATTCTAAATAATCACAGATTAAAAAAAAAAAAAAAAAAAAAAAAAAACTAACAAGTAGATTTTTAAAAATTAATTACATGCCAGCATACTTGTCAATGCAAATTGTAGCATGTTTCTTTATGCTGTTAAAAACATAGTTGGAAGTCATTTTCACAAAGAAAAACATGTCTGTCTTATAATATTTAAAAGAAACATAAGGGAAATTAAAAAAATTATTTATTATATTTCAACTTTTAAATAAATTATAAAATGGATATTCTGTCAATGATTATAGGAAAAGCTTGTTCTCATAAGTGACTGGAAAATTTGGGGTACTTCCCACCTGCCTCTTTATTACACTTGAAAAAGGTGTTTACTATTCCAACATAAAAAATTGATTAACTCACATGTTGCAGGGATGAGATTGGTAAAAGAGCAAAAAAGCTGAAATATTTATATCTAATTAATGTGAAAGAAGTTTTAAGAGAAGAAAAACATTGGAACATGCTTCAATATAAAAATATCACACAGTTAACTAATAACTACAATCAGGACTTCATGGAAAAAAACAGAATTTTCAGAGAAAAGACAAAAAAAGTGATTTCCTCTTTATTCACAAAAAGCTGAAGAATCTCATCCCTGATGTTGACCCATAGACAACTTAATTTAGAACAAGAAAGGATGCAAATTTTTGTCTTTGGATACCAATATTTCTGTGAAACACAGTAATGTAAAAAGGCATACATTAATAAAATGTTCATTCAACACATTTTATACATTAGACAAATATTAGAACACAATATTTTACAGCTGCACAGGAGATCATGGGAAGGAAAACATACAACACTTAGCCTGCTAAGTAGTAAGCATAAATTGAAAAAAAAAAAATGAATGCCAATAGCTGAAATTGTACAAAATCACTGATTGCAAATTTATTTAACTCCAGTGAGTTGTGACTGATAGGAAAAATAGCTATCGCTTGCCGCGATAAGTTCCCAATCTGAAATCTCGCGTGCGTTCATAAACTCAGTGACTATTTTCACTGCATTCTAAAACTCGGTAACTATCGTTACTGTTCGTAACATTGCATCATCAACTTATTTCTATAACCGGACACTATGCAAATTACGGTTATCTGTGACAAAACCGTACTTCCTACGTCAACGGACTTCAATTACATATAAACTGCAAGTGTGATGAGACGACAAGCAGTCTGTTATACCAGCCAGGTGCCGTGGTTGTTTTTTTCATATGTTTTATTTATACCAAATTGTGCTAATAAATCACTTATTAAACTATGTGCTGGTCATGACTGTCTTCCACACACCCACTGCCTTTCTTTAACCTGCCAAATGTCATATCCCGACAGTGACCAACTTTTCCCCCTTTACTTTCATATTCAAGAGTTATCTGTGAACAGATGCTTGAAAGGAAAAGGTAGAGGGAAAGAGAAATAGAAAACAACACACACATTTTCAACTTTTTTTTAAAGCCATCCTCTTACTCTGGAGCAGTAGAAGTGTTTACACTTTAAAATTTTAAAAATGATTACTTTTAACTTATTTTTTCTTTTAATGATGCACAGGTATTATTTCCCGTATAAGATAATTAAACTCTGTAATATAAACACTGATTAGCCTTCTAACACATTCAGTCAGATCCCTCCCTCTTCCTTACAACTTTGCCAGCAAACATCATTTTCTGTTTTACCAGCTCAACTACCTGGACACACACCCAACATTCAGTGTTTTCCATGCATTCCGAATAGTTGAACTTTTACTGTATTTAAGGAATTTTGAAAGAAAGTACCCAAGATTTTTGCAATAGATGGTGACATTAACAATATGATAATGTACGTGTATGTACGTACAATATGATAATGTATGATACATGCGTACATTATCATATTGTTAATGTTCATAATGCTATCATATTGTCTGAGGGTTTACAAAGGTATTTTCGTTATTTAACTAACATAATACTATTTTGAAAATATGATAAAATTAACAGCTATATTCACTAAACAAAGGTTAAACTAAAGATTTCCACCTGTACAAATTTACATAGCAGCATGGGTCATTTATGAGCAACTTAAATCTTAAATTATGAATCATAAAACATGTGTCATACACATGATTTATGATTCATAATTTCACTGACAATAAATGAATACACTGACAATAAATGGGCACAAAATATTTAAAATGTTATAATCATGAATTTGAAGTTAAATGCCCAATCCCAAATAATTTTTTCTCCCAAATTCATTAAAAAGCATTAAAAAAAAAATGGAGATTTCACACCAAATCGTAAAAAGGCATAAATTTTACGCTGGAAGAGTAAAAGGTGGCAAGCATGAATTTAAATTTTGCCAAGAGAATTGCCAGATTTCTGCCAGTTGGGAGAAAAATCACATTCATGATGTGCCCCAAAACTTCAATTTAGTTTTAATATGGTTGCTATGTAAAATATAAATCTCACTAAGTTTCACAATATTTAACTGATGATGCCTGCAAACTAAATACTGCAGCTGTTAATATATACCTACTTCATTTAATGTAGAACCAAGTACACACTCTAATCTGTCAGCAATATGATCCATTTGAAGAGACAACACATTCTTGGGACAGTCCTCAAAGAAATTAACAAGGGCAGCTCCAGCATGAGCTTGGACTCTTGGACTAAGCGACTCTCCCAGTAAATGCAACAACCCATTCATAACCTGCACAAAATACAGACAACACTTAAGAAGAAAAAAAAACTATATGCAATCTCAGGTAACTTAATTATAGTAACTAAACATTCATAATCAATAGTGATTAATGAAACAATTCTCACTAACCTTATCACCAAATTTTTTCTGAAATACAGGAGCAAAATCAGATGCCATTTGTCCTAAAGCATTACAAGCAGCATACCGGACACGAGAGTGCTATAAAATTAAGTATGTTATTCAAACAATGTAAAGCACATTCCACAGATGAAAATGAGAAAAGGGGAAAAAAAAGCGACAAACAATTAATATAAAATAAGAATCAAAATTTAACATAAAATAATCATTTAATTATTATGGATATAAAATTCATTTAATGATCTGAATGATTTTAACATACATTTCAAAGGTGAGTGGTCAAGTATATCTATACCTTCATTTCATCCTTAAAACGGCAAAAAATTAAACTTCTTTACAAGCTATGCAATGCAACACTAGTAAGATTGGAGAAGACCCAGCAAACAGTATATACAAAGCCCTTCTAGTGCACTGGTTCTCAACGGGGGACACTGAACTTATTTTGGGTGACAATGGACATGTTTTGGGCATAAGGGGGGCATTCAGCATTCAAACTTAAATTTTAAATTCCCAAATAAATTTATTGAATAAAATGAACTGATGAAGCTACTAGGTGGCCTTGTTTTTCCATTGAGAGAAATGTTAAGAGGACTTTAAATGCACCAGCCCAGGGGATGTATCAGTTGTTTTAGCCATTGAATCAGGCTCAGAAGCCAAAATTTTGAGGAGAAAGAAAAAACAAAAAACAGGAAAACAGGGAGAGCAAAAGAAAGTACGGGGGGTGGGGGTTGGGGGAAGAAAGGAATATTTTTTTCCAATTAAATTTGGCAAATTTTTATAACATGTTCTAAAAATCAATTAAGATCCATATTTTTAAAAAATGTACCGTTCCTAGTCAAATTTAACTATAACACATTACTTTTCAGTATTTGCTGAAAACATTTGAATCACTCCTTAAAATACACAGGAGAATAAAGACACTCATTAACGGTGTTGTTCGAAAAAATCATGTGATTTTGGTACATAATTATAAATAAACTAATTATGCCAGGCACTTCAAAATTTTGAAACTGTCTCTTTATAAGCTGCAGTACATGCTGCAATAAACGATCAATCTGTATCAGTTTCAAAACTTTTAGAAAAAATTCTTAAAAATCGGAAATTTTCGCTTAGTGTGTCACTCTTCGAAAAATCTTGCAGTTCAGATCCATGTTTAAGAATTTTTTCTGAAAATTTCACAAACGCCACAGCATTTTCGCTTATTGCAGTGTGTAAAGTAGCTTATGAAGAACCATCTGGAATTTTTTTGAGACCATGGTGCTATTAGTTTATTTCACTTTGTGTACCAAGACTAAAAACAGTTCTTTTTTTTTTTTTTCGACATACACCCTTAATTCAGACAGAATACAAATTAATAAGTCCATTTGCAATTTAAAAAATGCTGGAGGAAGGATGTATGTGAATGTGGATTATGATTAACTGCAAGAAAAATTCTAGCCACATTAAGTGTAACATTTTAGCATTTATCTCTCCCTGAAAAAGTACATAATGCTACTGATATAATTAATATTCTTAGAATTCCCTTATTCAAACATTTTATACAGAGATTTAAAATTATTTTCGTACATTTGTTACTTTTCTTCACAATAATAATTTTTAAGAAGAATTTCTTTTTGTTGTGAATATTCAGAAAAATACACTAAAATTAAATATGCAGGGGGAGGGGGGGGGGGAAGAGAGAAAGAGAAAGTCTGCTTTATAAATCTTTTTTTTTTCTCCCTCAGCTTCTCCGAGGCTTGAATGTTTTAGGTGGCCGCCTCATTTTTCAGTGGAACAAGTTGTGTACGAATATCATTATGCTTTATTTCAACAAAAACATGAAAAAATCAGCTTTGTAATCGCAAAAAAAAAAAAAAAAAAAAAGAACGGGAATAATCGATTTACCATAGATTCCTGTTTTATGCTATTACCGGCAATTAAGTACTCTTAAAATAAACGAATTGGTAGAAAAATTGCATGAATGGTGAATTTTAAAAGAGATTATTTCTGAAATCAAAATAAGGATCTTGATTTTATTAAAATAAAAATAACTTCATTCATTTATATGAATGAATGAAGTGTAAAAAATGCGAAATTCACATAAAATGGTAGAAAAAGAAAAAACAAACAGGTTTCCCATAAAATTGCAAACTTAAGCTGAAAGCAAAAAATTTGGCAAGTATGTAAAAGTATATTTAAGCTGTCTAAATGATTTTACTCTTCATGCATTAAAAATTCCAGAGTGTGATGGAATTAAAATAATTTTTTTTTTCATTAATTAAAATCTATATTTTTACGAAAGTTGTTTAAGACCATTATTATGCTTTATTTCCACAAACACACAAAAAAATCATTAATCGGAATCTTTAAACTAATGGAAATAAATCAACTCATCAACAAATTTTCCAAAATCACAAATTTTCGGCCCTGAAAATGACCAAAAATATTTCATTTTAGATTCAAATTTGTATTGCATAGAACGTCATCTGCAAAATTTTCTCAATATTTATGCAGAGGCCTCCAACTAGGGAAGGGTAACATGCCCCCAGGTGTCATGCTGTTATTGCAAAATGCAAAGAAGGGGGAGATGTAAGTATTGGGGATAGTTATTAAAGTCAAATAGTCACTGTGATGTCACAAATAATAATCATTCCCATTCTTAACCTTTTTTTATAGTATGGTAACATGCTGTTCCGTTGCCCCTAGTTACCCCTTATTGTTTTTTACTTATTCCAATATTTTTCGTCAATATTATATGTTGTGCTATGTTATGTTTCATTAATAAATGTTCTAAATGTGTGAATGCTATTTAATTAATTCCTCTACCACTCGCACTCTTCCCCAAAAGGTTATGGTGGCCCAGAAATAGCGTAGAGGATTGTGATAAAGGTATGCAATATAAAATTTTACTCGCATTCTAAGTTGAATTTTTTGTATTTGAACTGATTCTTCAAAAAGATTTAAAGTACAAATGCATAATTAATGCATACGTTTCATGAAATTTTATGAGTGTTAGACTTAGCGGACGAAAAACCCCAGCCCGTAGGAACAGTCAGAGCTTGTGAGGTGTCGTCCTGTGGGAGCGCTTCTTAATGCGGGCATCCATCCTGAACAGGTTAAAAAGGGGAAATTACCAAGATGTTGGGTCCATGAAAATAATTGATATCTTTATATAATTGATAATCTGATAATATAATTGATATCTTTAAAAATTAGTTTAATATGAAATAAATCTTACCGAATCCATTAGAAATGGAAGAACACCTTCAACTACTTGTTGAAGTATATTTGACATTTGCTTATGACATCCTTCTCCAACTGCAGATATTGTCATAAGACCAGCGTACCTGTTTTTCCAATCAGCTAAATGAATAGTTTAAAAATATTATAAAAAATGCAGATAAATTTATACAATGTTGCCATTCAATTCCAAATAAAAAAATGGTTATTTCAAGTTTTCTAGAACATTTAAATAAAATTCTAAACTATTGCTCTTGTAGCATCCAATATTTTAAGGCCATACATTGCAGTACTTCAGGCAATTTCACTTCATGCTGGATTCCAAAGGTACGCTATCTCAATCCCATGCTTCAACTATAGATATTAAAATGTATTACGTGGGGGAGGAGATGATTGTCTTTGCCAGTGATTACATTAAATTACTTAACTACATTGTAACCTCCACATTCCTTTTGCCAGAGAGTAGGGATTTATCGATAGTATTGGTACCAATACCTCATCTTTTAAGGTATCGGTATCTTAACATTTTAAAAGTGGTTCAGGTCATAGTAATTTAATCATTTCTAATTAAGTCTAGGTAAATTCACTTTTAATCCTTGTTATTTATATGAATCTAAACTAAACATATAATTTTAGCCCCTTTTGCAAAAAAATATTGTGGAGTTTTTCTGTGTTATACTTTCTTTTTCAATATCTTTACCAGGGTGATTGCAGCCTCTTTTAAAAAATCCTGAAATATAATACAATATAACGATAATTTAAAATTTACCTTTACACAACATAAACACTGTTTTTTACAGATATGCTACAGCTCTTCAGAAAAAAAGGCGCAACATTATCGTTGCTAGAGAAACTGAAATCTATAACCATACCAAAATCACATGGCTTTTAAGAGATTTTTTAAAATAAAAATAATACTTTTTTTTTAGCCGCAACAGTGCAGCAAAAGTTTTGTTGCACTTTTTAAGCGAAACAAAAATTGCAACAACAACAAAAAAAAGTTAAGAATTTTTCTAATTGTTCTAATGAGGCCATTTAAAAAGTAAGTCCGATGATATAATGCTCCGTTTCAGCAAAGACAACCCCCCCCCCTCGCATATACATTGCCAAAAATTTTAATGCATATTTCATCGATCCCAAGAATGACAAAAATTTAATGCTGTAAAGGCGGAAAAGTAGCATGTCTGTTTTTAATTCAAGGATGAAAACACGAGAGAACAAATAACATGCGTTTAGCTGCACATTACTTTTTTCCCCTCTCAACTTAAACCAGGGCTGTCTACCTGCCTACCTGTCCCCCCCCCCCCAAAAAAAAACCATCTAAAAAAGCACAAAAAATCCAGTTACAAGTGGGTTTAATTTGATCTTGAATATTCTAGCTATTACTTAAGTAAATTTAAGACTAGGTAAGACAGGAATATTTCTCCCACTGATAGTCTACACTAAACATCACCTATCTGATTCGAACTAACACCTGATCACAGATAAGGACGGCACCTGTTTGACTGGTGCCAGGTGTCCCCACAAAATTCTCTTCCCTTTCCGGGTGGTGGAAATAAAGAAATTTTTAAATTATTTTGAGTTACTGTATTATTAGCAGCAAGTAAAATGTGAAATAAAAGATAAAGTAGAGAAAATAAGTAAATATCCATTTTTCTTTTGTAACAGCAACCTGATTCCCTCTAATGTATTTAAACTATTTTCAGGCATATAAAATATATTAATATTTATTTAAAATAAATGATTAATAAAGGGACAGGCATTTTGAAGTAGCCACTTTTAAATAAAATACTATTACACTGTAAGGAAGTTGAAAAGTGCTACCTACTTCACACTATGAAATTATTATTATGGTTATGTTATAATGAAGGTTCAATAATTAAATTAGAGCATGTTATGTTATTATTATGTTAACAAAGTTAATGTTACAGTGTTATTTATTTAAGTATTCACATATTTAAGACATGTTGGTGTCAAACAAATCAAATATCATACGTAGTCCTCCATTTGCCCATTTCTCATCATTAGACAACAGGGATCACTCTAGAAATGAAAAAGGGCAGGGTGCACATTACAGAAAAAGGGCATATCATATCACACAAAAAGGGCAACTTTTGTAATTATTGTCTACAAACACATAAGGGTAGCTTTTATAAACATACTTTTATGTCCGAAAATGTGTTTTCTTAATAGCAATTTTTTAAGCAAATGATTAAACAAATTTTGAAACCAAATTTTTTCACTTAATGAAATCTACACTTTTACAAAAATTGTGTAAGGCAGCCATTATGCTTTATTTCAACAACAACAACAAAACAAAAAAAGCATAAAAAAATTAAATTTTGTAATCGTAAAATAACGGGAATCCGGTTTTGCTGACAAATTTTTCATAATCACGCCAATTTTCGGACCCGAAAATGACCGAAAACATTCAGTTTTAGATTCAAATTTTATCCTATTCAGCATCACTGCAACTTTTCTCTCTGTATATATGCTAGTCAGCAACTTGCCCCAGGCATAGTGCTCTTACGTCAAAATTGAAATGGAAAGAAGGGAGCGCCAAAACAAAGGTTTGTCGCGGGCGACTTGACCTCTAGTTGCAGCACTATAAGCATAACATTTGGAAATATTTTGTAATAAGAAAGCCATTTTAGATAAGACATGTCTGAGAGAAAAATAAATTGCAAGTGCGTGACAATAAAAAAAGAGGGGGGGGGGAATGATAGTATTTCCTATCGTGGGCGGTGGCAAATGATTTTCTAAACAGGCAAGAAGTCTTAATTATTGTTGTGTAATATTCGTAATTACATAATTATAAAATAACTCCCGACCCTTCAGGGATTGGAAAGAATTTGAACCTCTTGCACAAATTTTTAATTTCCCAATCGATGAATTCAAAATAGTCTCAATGGCTCTCCCCATTCAATGGTTATATGAACTTATATGTATAAATAGACGGAATTTCATCACTAATCCAAAAATTTCGGGGGGGGGGGGGGGGGGGGGATATATCCCGATATCCCCCCTGGCTACGCCCCTGTATGGTTACCATGTTGGAAAGAGCAAAAAAGCAAGGGAAACACTGCATACAAAAATCCAGGAGGGGGGTATTGCCCCCCTTGCCCTATGCTGCCGGAGCCCATGGCCCTATAGAATAATCATCAATTGGTGATCAATTTGGCCCCTATGCTGACTGGAAATTCGATATTTTCAAGTAGTATTTGCTGACTGCTGCACACCCTGTCAATGAATCAATTTTTCCCTATTCTTTTTAGTACATCGACGGAGAGGAGTGTGTGTGTGTGTGTGTGGGGGGGGGGGGGGGGTTACCCCAGACTTCCAGAATTGCCCTTGTCTTGAACTTTCCGTGCAGCCAGCCTTAAGTTTGGATGAATGTGTTTTGAAAATCTGAAAAAATAAACAATAACCAAGCGGTGTTTATTAATTACTTACAGCATACGGTAAAGCGCCATTTACAGTAGGAAATAATTTATTGTTATGACTACTCTTCTGGATGACAGATTGTTTCTCTAATGAGATATTTTATGACCTGAAGCTACAGCGAATGGTTTTAACCCTCTCCTCAGGTCGGGAGGGAGAAGAGGGGCGACTGAACAGATGCCCCCCTCCTCCCCATACATCATTGATAAGAGAATGAACAAATCAACTTCCTTGTTGTTGGAGAGGCTTTTTTAGGGTCTAGCCGAGCACCAGCAAAGAGAAGGGGTGGAGAAAAGGAGAGCGGCATTTTGATTGAAAAAAAAAAAAGAGGGCGGAATTGTATCAAGAAAAAGGGCAAGGAGGGCGGCATTTTACAGAAAAAGGGCACCAGGGCGGGCCGCCCCCCTGAAATGCTCTAGAGTGATCCCTGTTAGACAATGTCATAAGATCTATGACAATTTTGTTTGGCAATATGTACTTAAAAATAATTTTTAAATTATTATATAATTGAAGAATGATTAAACATACTGTTATAGATTTTATTATAAAAATTTAATTTAGTAATTTTAAAGAAATATTATATGCCCTAAAAAAACCCACCTGGGCTGGGTTAAAAAAAAAAAGTTTTTTTTTTTTTTCAGCCCTGATTTACACATGAGTATATAGCGTAACTGAACTAGTGAATAGCTTTTTTTCTACAAATAAGTGATCTACAAGTACGTAATTTACAGCTTTATTAATTTAGGGTTGCTATTCAAATCCTAAAATGAAATTTCCAATATGTCCCTGATCAAAAGGAGAGAAAACATGGTGTGGCACAATGATGGCATCTCATCCTCATATTTAAAATAGCCATGCATTTTAACTAATGCCTCACATGAATTATGAAGTTTAACTAAATAAAAATGATCACATCTGTGTACATATATTAACGAAATGATTCAAAACAGAAAAGATATCCAAGGTAAAAGTACCAGTAATGGACCATTTACTTTCAAAAATTAAAGAAAGAGCTCATAATTCACATGAAGTAAAATATATTCTTTTTTTCCTTTTTGTTTTCAGTACACTTCTTTTACTTCAGTTGACTCTAGATGTGACTAATGAACTTTTTTATTAAATAATTATTAAAAGTAAGTGGTCCATTACTAGTACTTTTACCTTAATGAACTAATTATACAAATCATTACAAGTAAATATTCGTATTTTTCTGAAAAGCAGGGGAAAGAACTTTATTCACCTGTATATTCTAACTGTAATTTAAAAAGTTTGTAAATACCATGTACACATTTGGAGTATTTATTACTTTAAATCAATAATATTAAAACTATAATAACCAGTTCTGCTACATTATCAGGGTTGATACTCATTTTTCAAAATGAAATTCCCCGAGTCTTTCAGGTGATTTTTCAAGAATTTCCAGGTTATCGCAAAAAAATAAACATAAGGTAAAGACTAAATACTTTTTATTTATATGCCCCATTCTAAGGTAATGAAATTTGATAGCACTATGGTAATCAAAATTATACTCCTCCTCAATTATCGCAAAATCAATGGATTACATTTATATCAAACATGCTTTTAAATTCAATTTCACCTATAAAATATCAGAAATTATGCAACAGCTTTACAGAAGTAAAAAAGAATTTTTGGGACCACTTCACCGATTGATAGTTTCAAGATATGTTTTTTATACTATTGCCAGTACACAAGGCTATTGGTAAAAATTGCCATATTCTTTAGAACTAAGTAAAATCCACCAATCCTATGCATAAAAAATGAAATATTTAACATTATAGGAACACACATTCTACATTGTATTCTAGCAAATATCAGCAGAGTTTGTATATACGTGATAATAATATTGCACAATCTAACTTTGTGCACAGTACACAACACAAAGAATAGCCCCTCCAACTCAAATGAGAAAAGGGAGCAATCACAAACGCTCAGAACTGCAGAGACAAAATGAGATACAAGTGTGCTATTCGTCCTAAGCAGTCTTAAGTGATAGATGATTAATCTTGTATAATTCATTTCCAATTGCATGAGTGCTTCATTAGTGAAGTAAGTAGTTGACCATTGAATAGGGTGAAAGCCATAAAAATAAAGAGAGGGGAGGTAAATTTTCTTAAAATTCCAGGGTTGAAGGTGGATTTTCCAGGTTTTTAAAGCAAAATTACATTTTCCCACGAGATTTCCCTGAGTTTTAAGAGCTAATTTTCAATTCCCTGAGTTTTCCCTGTTTTCCAGGTTTCCCTGAGGGCATATGAACCCTGATTATATACTGCTAATATAACATAGATCTAAATTTATAAAATAACATGCTATAATTCTCATTAGCTACTATCAGTAAATCCTTTACAAACGCACACAGATCCATTAGGTACATTTAACCTTAAAAATCAACTACAACTTGAAAAAATTGTAGTCATTTTAATATCAAATTAAAAAAAAATTAAAAATACAAATATAAAATGGGAGTCTGTTTTAAATCCTACAGCACTGGAGATTTAAATTAAAGAATGCTGAAGAACAAATCGTCAGTCACAAGAAAAATGGAAAAAGATTGAGAAATTGGATTACTCGCCCATAATTTTTCCAGTATGATGCAATATTAACAATAACATGCAAATTTCCAATAAGTCTTTCACTTTTTACTGAAATAACAAAAGGAGAAATAATTTCTCTCTTACAAAAATGAAAAATATAAATTAATTTTGTGGCAATTATATTTTTCCCTTGCATTTTCTTAGTTTTCATGAAAATTCTGCATCCCCCTCCCCCTGGCACGATTTCTCAAATCACTGAATTCCTCGGTTTTTCACGCCACATAGCAACCATGTAATTAAAAAAAATAATAATAATATTTGATATTAAGAAAAAATATGGTAACATATGTAAAAAACCAGAAATCTGGATAAATCCTGACAACCAAACACCCCTGCATTACTTAAAATACAGGTACTACGGAAATCATTATTGTCTCTCTTGTACATTCAGATTGTAAATCACTATAATAAATAAAAACAAACATAATTATTATAAATTATTTATTTTCCTTTTAATTATTTATCATTATTTATTTATTTATTATTACTAGTTATTCAAGTCGTGCAGTCAGTTATAACATGATTATAAAATCAGTAACAGGTAATAAAACAAATGTAAAGTGAAGGTATTTGATGTGGGTACCGTGGTAATATTAATTAAAAAATACAGGGTGCGCTTGATCATTGACACAAGGATTAACTGATCAGCATTTAATTGAACTGATGATAATTGCTCTAAAGTGTCAGTCATTTTGACAACTAACAGCTAGGTTGAACAACATTTGGAAAATATCCACACACAAATCAACTTTCAAGAATTTATTTTTAAAATTTAATTCATACCAAAAAAAAAAAGAGTTTCTAAGTTAGGTTGCTAAGTTTATTAACTTACAAAAATTAAAACAGTACTACTTTTGAAAACTGAGATGATTTAGTTTATCATGGATTACATGTGTACAGGCTAAGGACCGTTCTGAAACATAATTTCCGAGGAGGGAATAGAGGAGGAGTTAAGTACGATTTTAAGGATAGATTATAAAGATACAATAAATTCAGTACAATTTATTTGTTAACTATTATAAACATCACTTACGAGAGTTTAGCATGATAGACAAAGAACTCAATACAACAGGAAGAATTGTTTTCCCTCCTAATGCACATGCTATTCTGTCAAGAGCAGCTTCACCAACAAGATTGTTACTAATAAAAAAATAAAGTACAGGAGAACATATCAGAATATAAAATTAAAACATTAAATCTTAAAAAATCATTGATAAAAGCACTAACTTGCATACTTATCCCCCCCCCCAAAAAAAAAATTAATATTAGAGGATTGGAATTCTCAACATTAAAGAACAGTGTTTCCAAAAATTACCTTATTCAGGGTTTTTCATTAATTTGTCAATACTGTTTTATACATTTTAAACAGTGTCGGCAAAAGACCACCCCTTTTTTCTTTGCCACTGTTTCTAAAACCTTTGGCTAGCACTAATCTGCTAAGTTTACCCTTTTAAAAGGCATTTTAATATGAAAGGCACCTTTGTACATGTTCAACACAATCTTAAAGTCATTTTGGATTAAAGGTTGTTGAAAGATTGCAATACACACATTTTCTTTGTGACTGGATATAAAAACGACTTGTTGCCATGTACAGGATGAGATATGATTGAAAGAGATTTTCGAGGTAGAAGGAAGTCAAGTTACCAGCCAAAACAAGTTGTATGCTTTTTTATTCATTGATACATTACTTTAAATTGTTTCAAAATTTATTCAAAGTGTCATTAATAGTGTACTTTCAACTCTTAACCCTTAAATGCCTAATGCATTATAATTTTTATTTATAAAACAGACAACAGAAAGCTTTAAAAAGAATAAATTTTCTTGATAAATTTTTGTTATATTACACACATGAATTTTAAAAAACTTGCAACTACAGCTTCAATTTTATTTTCTATGTTTATGGAACTAAATTTGGTTTATTGCCAAAAGGCAACACAAGTCATTTAAGGGTTAATGACTAATGAAGTAATCTACATAAACTAGTAAACATTTTTTTTAACAGTTGTACAGAGAAGCAAAAATACATTTTCAATAAATAACTTGGATTTTTTAAGATTTCTCATCTTTTGCACCTTACTGTCTATTGCTTTAAGCTATATTTTAAATTGCTCAAGGTTAACCATAGTTTTGCTACTGTCAGAGCTGCCAACCTCCAATTGTAAAATATAGGAGCATAAATATAAAGGCGCTATAAGCGAAAAATTAAGGGGGGCTAACTTCATTTTAAAAAATCAAACATTAGTTTGATTGTAGGGAAATTTTCACTTTTTTAGAGAGAGAGAGAGAGAGAGAAATAAAGGATTAGTCAAGCTACTTTATACATGGAGTGATAATCATAGACTATCATGCACAATACTGCAGTAGTAACTGAAACAATTATTTTAAACTAGTGAAACACAGAGGCGGATTAACGCAAGTTTGTTGGGGGGGGGGGGGGGGGGTTTAGCAGGGTGTCTACCAAATTTCTGAAAGTGAATTTCCTGACTTTTGGGAGGTCCCGGGAAAAAAATTCCTGACCAATGCATTTTACTTTGGGGAATTGCGCAATGCCTTCTCCCTTGTATTTATAGATGCATATTTTGTAGAACTTCTTGAAATACAGGATTAAGCTTTCATCAATTAAAAGAAACAGAAGTAGTCGCAATTTATGATAGAATTAACTAACTGTTCTTGGAAAGATGGTCCTAACCCATAAGTTACCAAGTAAGATAATTTGTCTTTTACCCTCCCATCACGATTAATGAGCCTCCATTTTTCCCTCCTTATACAAACACATGGCTTAATGCTTTCGCGGTCCGAAAAATGCATTGCAGTTGCTTTCGGTTCCAGCCTGACTATTAAAGAGGAAGGGTAAAAAAAAGAACACGAAAAAAAAAAAAAAAAAAAATGATTCTTTTGGTGAATTTTCCGGACCCATTACCCAATTTCCCGGTTTTTTCCAGACTTTCCGGACCCATTTTACAATTTCCTGGCTTTTTCCAGACTTTCCGGAGCAGTAGACACCCTGTTTAGTCAGAAGATTGACATACATCCATTTTATGGAAATAAAACAGGATCTTTTACATTAATTTCTTTTTTTCTCAGGGGAGAGGGGGGGGTTGATCATCCCCTGTGACCCCCTTTTAATCTGCTCTTGGTGAAACAGCATGCTATAACATGACCATCTGCACAGGCAGCTATATTATAATTCATTAACAAATATTTCACAAACACATTTCACGTGGAGATATTTTAAGCAGATTTGAATTCGACCTTAATGAATAAAAATAAATAAATAAATAAAACTGCAAAATAAGGGTTCACTTTTAATTATTAGGTACCGGAGACTTCAATAAAAAAATGCTCCATAAATGATAGTCAGGGCTGGCGGAAGCAGGCCTGCAAGGCCTACTTTGCAGGCGGGCGCTAAATTGTCCCCAAAGCAAAAAAGTTTAAAAAATGGACAGATTTTAGGAAGATATGCTTTATATTAATAATGATTGCAGTGTATATATAATTTGTTTATTTGCCTGATAAAATGTGTTGCAAGGGCGTAACCAAGAGGGGGTGGGGGTGGGGGGTGGTTCAGGAACATATATTACCAGGGTCGTACCCAGAAAGTAATTTTGGAGGGGGTCTGACATTTTTTACGGGGGTCGGGTGAGGGGGAGGTCTGTTTGATTGAATATCATCATTTTATATAAAAATACACTCTCTCTCCCACACGAACACACACATATAGGATATATATATATATATATATAATGTGATAATTTCGGAGAGGGGCAGGGACCAACCCCCAACCCCATAGGACCAACCCCCTGGGTATGGTTTTGTATATTGCTATATGTAAAAGGGAAGTAAAAACTTTTAGAAACATATATTACTTTATGTTTCTAAAAGTCTAGTTCTAATTTTAACATCTCTTACTTTATGTAAAAGCAGGGACGGCCATAGGGTACGTGCTCCCTCCCGCCCTTCGTAAAAGGCCCCCCCTTTTACGAAGAGCAACCTTTTCTCAGTTTTAGACTTTAGAATGGAGCCCGATGCTACGCCCTCCACCCCCCGAAAATTCCCCCTAGCACCAAGGACGTATTTAATTTTGATTTTTGTTACTAAAATGATAATGGTACAGTCTTTCTGTGAAAAATTCTGCCTTTTTTTACCGCTTGGATCCCACCCCACCCCAATAAAGTAAACCACTTGAATATGTGTTTTTTAAGTAACGTTCGACGCAAGTCCATCAAATATTACTGGGAAAAGGAGCGGCATACCAAGAACATGCTACAAAACTATACAGCATCAGCAAGCCATTTCCATTCCTGTGGAAAACAAAACTGTTTTTGAACTGAAAAAACACTCAAAATACTGGTGTTAAACGATAAAGTAATTAAAAAACTTTGTAAAAAACACACATAAGAAGTAAAAGGAAAAAGGATACGCGTTTCGTTCAAAAATTGTTTTGAACTTCATCAGTCCAAGCTCTTCAACGTAAAGAACACAGGGAACACGTAAAGAACACAGTTCCCTGTGTTCTTTACGTTGAAGAGCTTGGACTGAAGAAGTTCAAAACAATTTTTGAACGAAACGCGTATCCTTTTTCCTTTTACTTCTTATGTGTGTTTTTTACAAAGTTTTTTAATTACTTTAAAACTGTTTTTGGCGCGCAAGCTTTCAAGACTGACTGTCTAGTAGACGTCAATTTTTGTTTTCCCTTATTCTGTTACTTTACCTCGTTGGTTGGACATGTGAAAGAATCAGATCGTTTGGTATGGTGTTATTAAAATCTGCTTTATGCAAAAAACTACATGTTAATTAGAAAGCCACATTCAGTTTTTGGAGGATTTATTTTAGATTCTATTTTGCCTATGTCCCTGTAAGGTAAGAAGCATTTTCGAAATAGGTGTTCTTCAGACAAAATAATTAGATTTTTAACATCTCATACGGAATGAACGTTTCTTTCTTTCTGAACACTTTATTTTTTAAAAATAGTGATTATATTTTTTCTTTTTAAAACGAGATGCATGAATAGGTGCAGTTATATATTTATAGGAAACTTATGAATCAATGTAGCATCCACTCAAGGATACAAAATTATATATATATATATATATGTGTGTGTGTGTGTACAATAAAACCTCAATTACCCGAGCACATAAAAGCCGCTAGCACGTCGGATATCAGAAATTTAGGTTAGTAGAAACTGTCTAATAATTCGCCGTGCTCGCGAATTTCACATATGCTAATTAAAAAGCAATAGAACAATTTTAAACGAAACAGATCTTTAGGGACGAAACTTTTATGACAAATGTCTTTTTTAGAATTTTGGATACAGCTTGGGCATCAATAAATGAAAGATTTGACGCAATGAAAAATCACTGCGATAATTTTACTTTCTTGTGTAA
Organism: Cheiracanthium punctorium; assembly: GCA_038373885.1. NCBI lineage: Eukaryota > Metazoa > Arthropoda > Arachnida > Araneae > Cheiracanthiidae > Cheiracanthium > Cheiracanthium punctorium. The sequence continues at coordinate 3,056 of JAWZYV010018870.1, read as the reverse complement.
TTTATCGGAAATCGATAATGCAGATTTGAAAATAAAATGCAGTAATTTAGAAAAAAATATTACAATATGGTGATAGTGAAGATATTAACGCAGAAGAACTTTTTCACAAAATAGTAGCTTCCAAAGACATTTTTGCAGCCGGTATGAATGACCCATTCGATATTCTGAACTTAATTGTGTCAAATAAATTGTGATTCCCGAACTTGCGAACTGAGAGAAGGATCATTCTCAAAATTAATAATAAATCCAGCTTTGATTGCTATTGAAAATGAAATCTATCAAGAGATAGATACAAAAGAAATTATAGAAAAGTTTGTAAATACGAAATGCAGAAAAATTAATTTTTCCTGATAAATAAATTTATTATTTTTTTTTTCAACAAATGCTTTCTTCAAAACTTATTTCTCCTGTTAAAAAAAAATAAAATAAATAAATAAAAATGGAAAGGAGGGGGGCGATTTTAGCTGTTTTTGCAGGCTGGCACCGGATAACCTTGAGCCGGCGCTGATGATAGTCATTTACAAGAAGGATGAAGAAAGATTGAAAATTTCTCCCTGCCTCTGTAAATAAATTTTGAAGACCAAAAAATCTGAATTTTTTTTGTTTATTATCGGATTTCCGGAGCAAATTAAAAATATCAGCGAAACTCCGGCGACATTGGAACACTTGGCAGCTATGTACTGTGTATTATACTCTAACTCACCAGTGGGCAAATTGGGGTTACTGTGGTAACTACTTTATACATCACATTCACTCAAAGCTCTGGTCACATGAAAAAAATACTGAGTGTAAGGTATATAGCACAATTCAATGATAAATATAAAAACACTTTAGCACAAACCTATCACTTTCTTCATCATTAGCATCTTCATCAAAATCCCAATCAGGATCATCTTCTAAATCTGTCATCATCTTCAAGATAACTTCCACTGCAAAATAAAAAAAAATTAGTATATTACCAGTGAAAAGAAAAATGAATAATTGTGTAAGCAGTTATATATATAATATCCTTTATTTTAATTGTATTTTTATATATCATTACTAAAATTTTTACAAACAAAATGCAAATATTTGAACTTTTAGCATTACAAAATCTCAATTCTTGTTCTCATCTTTTCCTCTGCAAAAGATAATAAAAATTGCCATCGCAGGGATTGAAAATGTACTTCTGGATATTTTTTCATACTCAAAACAGAGAAAGTTAGTTGGCAAAATAAATATTTGGATTAAAACTGATTTTTCTGAAACTTTATTCTTAGAAGGGAAAAAATCACCCCAATAATTCATTAAAATAGAGCACTTAAATATGAGGCTTAATTCATTAAAATAAAGCCAATAATCCCCATTCCACTTTTTAAATTTTTTTAAGCAGATCAGACGATTTTAAACTTCTAACATAAGCTGTGTTTCATGCGGTGAACTATTAATACCAAATGCTGGTAGGTAATAAAAATTTAAATGGTGAGGTGAGATGGGTAGTTAATTATGTTTGTTTTGTAATTCACAAAATTTTAAACTTAAAAAAGTTCATGTTATTTACTATTGGGCTGCCTTATTTTGTATAATAAACTATTCACTGGTAGCAGTTTAGTAGCAGTCATACGTAAAATCAATATTTACCAAGGCCTATAAAATTATTTTTGTTTAGATAGCATTATGATCCTGTCAGTTTAAAAATTATTTGAAACAAAGTGAAGGGGGCAGGTCTGGCAGCAGGTTCTGTGGGACCCAGAATAAAAAGTTTTGGGAGTCTATTCATATGCTGTTCTTTTTAGAAATAACTTTAATACAGTGGTCCTCCACTTATGTCTGCTCTTTCTTAAAAACATGGCATATTTTTTCTGCAGTGCAAGCCAAGGATATAGTGAAAACAATAACTCTTATTCATTTATGCATTGCAGTAAAAAAGCACCTCTCATTTACACAGATTAGAAAAAAATGGCGTTGGACTCATAACCGGAAGGTTGTGGGTTCGATACTGGCATACCACTAAAGACCACCGTGTACATGCAGTGTACGTGCATGTTAAATCCGTGGTTCTGAAAGTCCACTTGGCAGTCGATAGCAGTTTCTGTGGTGTGCCAATATTCAGAAGTCCCACACCTTCTGATGAGGTTCCAAATTGTGGTGGGAAATTCCGGGAAGGACATATATGCAGCTCTAAGCGACACATTCAGTGATGCAAGCTGTCCTCTCCTGGCAAATAAACAAATGAAGTTTCTCTGTTCAAAAAGTAGGTTTCTTAAATAGTCAGGCACTGCTTATCATAAGATTCTTACCCTTTTTGGTCTGCTTCTAGGAAGGGATTCCCCACAGGGTGGCCACTCTTTCTCGGAGAAAAAATTCAAGGACATTCAAAGACACAATGAGCATACATATTTTTGAGATTTTTTTGTCATTATTTCTATTTTCTTATAACCTAATTTAATCTCATGGTTTCATGAACACACATAATTGAAAATTCCTCAAAAACACTTAATACTATTTCATAATTGTTGAGAGACAATGTAAATTGGAGCAAGTACCGTTTTAAGCAAATATTTTGATTTTGGCAAACACCATATTTTGTTTGTTGAGCATATCAAACATCTTGCCACGTGACTATCACCGGTAACTTTTAAAATCCAAGTGGAAAAGTTTGGATCTTGTAACCAAAGATCGTTAAAATGGCACTTACGGCTCATAATTAAGGAAATTCAAATAATAATCAATATTTTTAATAACTACAAATGAGTTAGATCAATAAAAATGCATATTACAGCAAGGAAACAGATGTATGCACACACAGCATCCGTGATTGCAATACTTGGGTGCGTTCAAGAATTCATCGTTTGTGCACCAGCCACGAATTTCAATTGCTTAAGAGGAAAAGAGCATCACAAGCATACGTCATCTTGCTCAGTGCTCACTGCAGTGCCAGCCAAGCATGCATTTCGGGTTTGTACATAGCGGCTCCATGGTACGTGGTTTCATTATCGTAGGGGCTGGGAATAACCGATAACACAACAAAAATTCAGCAATTGGATGGTAAAATTTAAGGATATTCCCGACTTCCT
>JAWZYV010018869.1:0-27125 GCA_038373885.1 Cheiracanthium punctorium | reverse complement strand
TTAGCTGAAGATAATTTTTCACACAGCAATTTAATGGCTTTTGCCTTTTTAGCTGCCCTATCTGACTTTCTACTCTTCTGGTAGGAAGATTTCACTTTGGATGTTGTCCGTTTTAATACTGTTTTCTTCTTTCTGGATCGGCTGTGACTCTCTTCTTCAGAATCTTCTTCCGTTTCGGTATCTTCCTCTTCTTCCGAAGACAAAACAACAGAGGTCGAATAGCTTACTTTTCTAACAGAAACAGACTTACGTAAGCTACACGACTTAACAACACTAACTGAAGATGAACGTTTTGATACAATAACAACCTTCTCATGGTGGTCACTTTTCTTCCCATCTTTTACAACAGCTTTGCTACTGGTTTTCTTGGCAGGTACTCTTGAATTTTGACTGACCTTTGAACCTTTCCAGTTGTCAGACTTAAGCAAGCAGTCACAAGATTTGCGAGAATTAGTCTCTTTAGAGCTATTTATCCGTTTTCCCTTTTCTAAAGTCATGAGCCTAGTGCCATACCGGGAACTGCTATCTTTCTTAGCAGACCCTGAACGTGATGCAGGTTTGGAAGAAGACATATTTATAAAAGGGCAAAACGTAAGAGCTTCAGAGATCACATTCTAGCAAATAAGATCTAAAAGAAAGAAAAAAAACAACAAATATTTCTTAAAATACATAATACAACAATAAGAACAATAACACAGCAAAATTTGATAATTCACCACTCAAAATAGATAAAAAGTATGTAATAGGCTAAGTATTAGCAAAGTATTTATAGTTATTTTTATTTCACCTTGCTAAGCCTCATCAATTGTGGTGATTTATGTTGATTTACCCTTTCATTCACAATGGAGGACACAAAAATTATCTATTACAGGATATCTACTAAATTTCTGTAAGTCAATTTATTGACTTTTGGGACCTTCTGAAAAAAAAATTCTTGACCACACAAGCATTTTAGTTTGGGAAATCCCTCAACAGCGTCATCTTCTTTTTATACGTAAATATTTTGCTACAACTTGCCTGAAATAAATTTTTATCAGCAATATTACTGTTGAGGGACATAAGATAAATAGGGAAAAATGAAATTTCAAGTAAGATACTAATTGGTTCAGATTTAACCAATAATGCTGGTACTACGGGAGTACTTATGCGATATATCTAAAGGACATTAAAATGCAGACACTAAACTGCAAACACAAATATTTTATCTTTTAGTCTACAACACTTCAAGTCTGGAATAATATAGAAAAATAGCAAAAAATAAAAAATATATTTTATCAATGGATATAGATAGCCTTTTCACTGCCCTGCCACAAGAAATACGCCACTACAGAATGTAGCAATGCAGGTGTGAGCACTGCATACCCTGCAAATATTCTGACTCATTCATTTTACCTGAACATAAATCAGATTTATTTGCATTTTTCACTCTCTGGAATCCGGGAGAGAGGGAGAAAAAAAAAAAAAAAAAGCCAAGAAATTTTTATATGGAAGAAAATTTATTCTTCTGAAGAATTTTCCTGACCCATTTTGCATTTTCCAGGTAATTTCTAGACTTTCCTGACCAGTGGACACCTTGCTATACTATCATGCGGGATGAATGTCCTAATTTGTGTATACACACACGCAGTGGCGCACCCAGGATTTTAGTTTAAGGGGGGCTGGGCTACAAATACTACTGAACTCGGTTATAGTGACCTCAATTATAGTTATAACTCTCTTATAACGTCAAAATATTCTGTGCCAGTCGACTTGCCCGTAGAACACAACCCCACGAGCAATGTAACTCATTTTAGAATTAAATAATTATATGATCTTTTCAGTGATGTTGTAACCAAGTTTAATCGTGTTTAATGCTCCAACTGTTTTTTTGGTACAACCAATTTTTTTTGGTAAAAAGTATTTTAGAAATAATTTGAAGAGACAATTTTTAAAAAGAAAACATTTAGAAATAATTTGAAGACAATTTTTAAAAAGAAAACATTTAACTCATTAGTGGCAATTTTCAATACTTTTCACTTCTAATTTCCCACCTTTAGGGGGGGCTTCAGCCCCCATAGCCCCCTCCGTGGGTGCACCTATGCACACACACTAGGGTGGTCCAATGTTTTTTTTTTTTTAAATCACTATTCTAATAGTGTGGAAAGGGTACTCTCTGGATTCAATAAAATTCTGTAAAATATTATTATGATTGGATAATATCTTCTGCCCCTGCATAGGACTTGAATTTTCAGAATTTGCATAAAAATAGACATTTTTACTTGGAGAAACAATGTTTTTCCTTATTGTTATTCTAATAGTGCGGGAAATGAGCCACCTAGGTTTAATAATATCTGCCTAAATTACTTTTCTGATCAGGTAATATCTTCTGCCTTCGCATCACACTTGAAATCTTGCAGTTCTCGACGAAAAATGCACTTTTTCATGTAATGACACATTGACGCTTTGTGACCGGTACAGAAGAAAAGAGAGGATAGTTCAGTTCTTTCAACTGTTGATTGTTGTTTTAATTTCTTTCTTACTACTGTTAAGTCCCATTGGGCAACTGAGATTGTATATATGCACTGTGTATCATGCGTGCTATGGAGTCTATGTGCATGAAGCACTATAACTGATTCAATCATGCCGTAGTAATTTGGGAAGGTCTCAATAAGTCATTACTACTAAAGCTTTCCAATAGGAAAGCTAAGCATTTCACCAAGTAGCATGCAAAAAACCAGGAATTTCTTCGAACTTAACCAAATATTTTGAAGGGATTTGAAGAAATATTTCTAAACAGCAAACAATTGACTGTGATGTCATATCATTTAATACCTCATAGAAATGCAGTATCATTCAGAATTTGGAAACAAACTTTCGTAGGCTTTTGCAGTGAACTGTATGTCTCCTTAATGAACAAAATGTACGTTGTCTTTAATCGGCAAATGGGGAAAAAAAAAAAAAAAGCATTCATGCAGTACTGGAAATTTAAGCCTTATAAGTGAAATGTTGTTGGGGACCTTTTTCCAAGTTATTGAAGGCAAGTTAGTAACAACTCAATAAGATTTATTTAAGCACAGATCAAAACAACGTATTACAAAATACATCAAGCGGTTCAACTGGGTAATTATTTTGGTGACCAGCATAGCGCAACCATTATTGGATTCATACTGGTTGATCCCTGGAAAACAGAGTTATAGAGAACCCTATATATTGGTCTCCAACACATTGAAGTTGAAGCAAATCTCTGAATTTGTTACAAAAGTTTATTTAGCAAACTGGTTTAAAGTAAATTCTTACCACTCGCTGAGTATGCAACTAAGCACACATGGAATACTATTCTAGATTTAGATGTTGCCTACAGATATCAAAAACGTCGTTGATGGATTAAATAATTTGTCAAATAGTAATTTTCACACACTTAAAATAAGTTGCTATATATGCTGACTAACAAATGATGATGCAACTTACAGATCTTTCTGCAAGTTCTATAATGAAAACAAGTTATAGAAAATCATCTTTCAATGTAAAAAAACCTTACTATCACAGGATTTTCATTACGGTAAAAAAAATGGGTGAGAATTTTTCACTATAGATTTGGGTTGGGTACCCAGTGGGTATATAAGGTATTTTATAAATGAGTATTTAAGCCTCGGACTCTTGACAATTTCACATCAACTGCCTGATTTAAACACCCAAAATCAGGTCATTTATGATTTTTAGTTATTTTTATTGCATGTAACTGGGCCTCCAAGTCTGTCAGTTATATGCAATAACAGTAACCCAGTTGAAGAACTGTGCACCCCAGACCCCACCCCCCCCCCATCTTTTTTAAATAGACTTTAGGAGTCCTTGAGAATCAAATTTTACACTCTGTTAAACTTATAACTGTTTTCATTCTTTCTTTTTTTCTAGAAGCTGATTTGTAGGGTGCGTGAATTTCTTGCAGTAATAATTTTTTAATGCGAGAAAAAGAAAAAAAAAAAATGTTATTCTCGGATTCTAGTAAAAACACTGCTATCAGTTACTGTTAGTTTCCTTAATCCCACATTATATTTGTATAGATGAGAAAAACCTAAACTAACACAACCAGAGGCGTAGCCAAGGGGGGGGTTAGGGGGGTCATAACCCCCCCCATGAGAAATTTTTTGCCATACAAAATGTATATACTTCACTACATTATCACACATATGTATACATATATATGAGTTGCAGTAGTCGTAACCCCCCCCCCCCCCCATGAAAAATTTCTGGCTACGCCCCTGAACACAACTAAACTAGGAAAAACCTAAACTTAGACTTCATTTACTTTCCATTTCACACACCTTGTCGAACAGTTTGTGAAATTAGTGACAGAAGTATCTGCAAAGAGTTGGTGGAATCCGACTTTAAAGCTTTAGGACCTGGACTTTTTTTTGGTTTTTTAGCACAAAAAAGTATTTGAGTGAAAGATAAATGTCCTATTATAGTTTTGTGAATATCTAATTAATGTTTTTTAATAACACACAAATGAAAAGAAATATAAGAAATTATATTGTTATACATGACATTACTTCAAGGCGTAACGATCGTTTCGACCGAAAATTCGTTCAGTCTGGCTTGGTTACAGTTTTGGCTTGACTATCAAATATGTAGTGTATAAGTGTGTGTGTGTTGGGGGGGGGGATTAGTGTACAGTCGCCCAATTGGTCAACACTACATTTGTCTGGTAAATTTTTTGCAACAATTTTATAACGTACCACAGATACGATGAATTTCTTAATTTGAATTAGTGAAAACATGCAATATTTATTACCTACTCTCAGAGATATGCACAACGTCAAAAGTTTTGTACATCCTGCATTGAAGTCCTGCTTGTACATACAGGGATGTTAACTCCAACATTCGGTTTGGGAGCCCCGGGAGCAGAAAAAAATTCATTTGGGAGCACCTTGTGAGCACAAAAATTCCATTTGGGAGCAGAAAAATTCCATTTGGGAGCAGAAAAATTCCATTTGGGAGCACCTTGGGAGCACAAAAAATTTAGCTTCAGCGAGGAAAACTAAGATTTGGGATCAGAATTAAGATGATTTTGGAGCATAAAATTGAAGATTTCTACTGTGTTGACTCTAGAAAAAAGGGCCGCCTGGGGGGAAATTTCAAAAAGGGCACCCTGTTCTCAAAAAGGGCACTTTGGGGTTCCACGAGTATGTACAGGTAGATAACATATCTAGAAACTGGTTTGAAACTATCTGATCCCCGAGAATTTAACATGTAGAGTTGTAATATGTGTTTTGCATAGTTAGATTTTTTCCAGTTTGTCTTTTCCAGTTTGTCTTTCCAAGTTCCCCCCCCCCCTTCTTTTGGAGAAAATATCCTGTAGAAGTAAGTGTAAGCGAAATAGGAAAAATGATTTGTTGATAATATTTTGCTCTAAACATGACATAAATATGTGAATTAAATCTGTACATAAATAGAAGTTTTTGATTAAAAAAAAAAAGAAATTTTAATCTAAGTAATTTTGAATTTTCTGCTTAATTTTTTTTTCTCAAAATTACGTGATGTAGATGTTTATTATTTATAAGAATAGTACATTTATTCAAGAAGTTTTCAGAAATTTTTACCCAGACATGATTTGTTAGGCAGTAGGGGAAGGCAGAGGTACTGTTAATTTTTGTCCCTCCATTTTATCATACCACAATTACTGGATCACATTCATATATGATATTTCACCTATATTGATACAAACTTTTAAACAGAAAAGGACTGTCAGTGTAAGTGGATTAGGATAGATGTGTTTAGCATGTAATAAAAATAATAAAATTTCTGCAGTGCAGGATGTATAAAATTTAATAATATAAATCATTTTATTTAAATTCTTTTGTTCGCAACAATTATTGAATGATTACCAAGTAAAGATTTTTAAAGTTACTGAATATATACCTTTATTACTATTAGACATTATTTGGAATTGCATCAAACAATTCAACTCATCCATCAATTGATAACTATAGAAATTAGGAAAATTCAATTCAGAACACAGAAGATTTCTAGAATAAATGCCATAGTCATGCAAATTTTGTATTACATCCAATGGTTGGAATGTACAACACCATATCAAATCACTGAAATATATTTGTTCTTCCTCTTTCACTTCTAATTTAATGCTTGCTCATTCATGAAAAGTCAATATAAGATTTTTAAAAAGCACTATTCTTTAAAATAAATAAAAATAATTACTACATGTAAGTTTTTTAGCAGGTGTAAAATAAATATTTTTTTTTAACTCTCAGAATTGTCCAAAGGTATGGAATACAGTTTAACATATTTTAAATAATTTATTTTTCATAAAGCTTTATTTTTAATTTTTTGTAACATACTTAAAAAGGTCTCTAAAAATTTTCTAGTTTAAAAATAGTCTGATTTACTAAATTCTGCAGTTACTCTAATTTTATATAATTAAAACTGTGGCGTAATAAGAGGGGGGGGGGGGGCACCCGGGTGGCAAGATAAAAAAAAAAAAAAAAGATGGTGGAAAACTAAAGGACCGAAATGAGGGCAGAATGCTGAAGCTTAGAATGAATGGGGCAGCAAATTGAAGGACCGCACCGGGTGCCAATAACCCTAGCGCTACACTGCTAAAGCAAAAGATCATTATACTTTCGCCAAAAAAGGAGCATAATAATGTCTTTCAATTGCTTTATTCGCAAAACGTTGCAAATCGCACGTTTTTTTTAGATCGATTTGCGTGGATAAAGCCACTGAACATAGTAGACGCCGGAAGTGTTGAAGTGCGTCCGCGCGACTGTCGGTCTTGAGTTTTTGTCGGTTTCATCAAATGTAACATCAATACATGTTAGAACTCTTTAAAAAGTCATCCAACCAAGGCTCCCCCCTTAGGAGATATCCCTTGTCTAGGCTTGCCATAACAAACAAGCAAATTCCGCAAAATTTTCGAATCGCTAAAAGTCGTTTTGCTATGGCATACTTTCTGTATCATCCTTAATTATGGTTAGTAAATAGCTGTTATACATTAAGAATAATATGTATGGTTAGTAAATAGCTGTTATACATTAACAATAATATGTACTAAGAAAGCTGATTAAAAAGAGGAAATCGTTTAGGGGGGAAATAAAAATAAAAAAAAAACCCTGCTAGTGCGCAAAACTATTAAAAACATCAAGAGCAATAACTATATACAGCTGGCGACGAACTCTGGAATAATGATTATTTTATAATTCGCAACTACTTATTTATCAAACGTAGCTACCGATATTTGAAGATTGACAGATGGAATCGCATATTTTTAGATAACTTAAGAAAATTTTGATTTTCCCAACCGTATTTTCTTCCCCAAACTCCTAAATGCCCAGGTAGTTCTGCCCGGCCGATCGGGCTTCTCATTGAGTCAGAAAAAACAAAACATACTAGAGAGGCCCCTTTTCGGGTTACTCGGCTCACGCAAATGCAAAGACAATGAAAAAGGCAGTAACAGTATTTTGATCTGAAAGAATAGAATATTTGAAAAAGGCATTTGTGGGAAAGATCCGATTTCATAGACGGTTTTCGTGAAAGGGCCGCTTTCAATCGAACCTATTTTTATGATGGAGTTATTGTACTCAATCGTATTTCTGTGAAGGAGACGTTTTAATTAACGTATTTTCGTGATGGGCCGCAAATGGTATGTAAGAAATAAAAAGTGGTGACTGCTGACTAATAGCAATAAAAATGTAAAAGCAGGAGGGCGCACAAAGAAGAGAAATAGGGCCGCCGGGCGCTGCGCCCTGCAAAATCAATCTACAGTCAACACTTACAATATATGCAGATAAGAAAAGCAAAGTTTGCAAGCGTGGCAAAAAATTAACAGAGTCAAATTGACATATTCTGCGCAGCTCGGTGCAAAAATTGGCTAAAAGTGCAGTTCGGCGCAGAATTAACATCCCTGCACATACAGGGTGCAGCAAAAAAACAAAACAATTTTTAATATAACTTTATCTAAAAAATAAATTAAATTAAAAAAAGAAGAAGAATTGTAGACTTTTACTAATAAATAAATTTAATTGGTTTCAAAGTGGGAGCCTTTTGCATCAATGCAAAGGTGCAAATGCGTATTGAAATTTTCAACAACGAGCCGCAAGTTTTCTACCTTTAATCTATCCCATTCCGACTGAAGTGATTGCTTTAGAGAGTCGAAACTTTTGTGTGGTTTAGTGCAGGCCCTAGATTCCAAAATGGACCATGCACTGTAATCCATGGGATTGATATCTGGTGAGTAGGGTGACCATTCCTCATATGATATCATGTATGACTAATGCACCTTGCACTACTCTTGTGTCTTTTGTCCTTGTGAGCTGGCATGAAATCTTGTTGAAACATCCAGTTCAGATTGCCAAAGTGCTTTTTGCCCACAGAAGTACAACAGCTTCTAGAATGTCCACCTGGTACACTTTTTGAACTCCCTTATCCATAAAAATCAGAGGTATTTTGCCGCTTGGTTGGGGTAATTCCACCCCAGACCATGACCAACTTCGAATGCTGGCGATGTTCAACAATTGATGAATTGCTTAGAGCGTCCACAGACCACAAGGAAATTTTTTAACCAAGATTCTGCACCAAGTCATACTGCAAAATCAACTATGAAATGGCTGAAAGATAAAAAAGTTGTTTTGGGGTTTGTGAACTTGTTGGACAGTAAAGAGCTTGTCATCAGTGAAAAGGAATCTCTCCCCGCACTGACTTGCAATCCGTCTCAAAAGTTTTTGTCGTCTTTGAAGCAGCACAAGTTTGTTTTCTTCAGTGAGAAGCTGAACTTTTTGGAACTTGTAAGGCTTCAGTCCAAGCTCTGTTTTTACTATTCGCTGCACTGATCGGTCACTCATTCCCGTGCCAAGAGCGATAATTCACAAGGAAACCCTCAGACTTCATTGAACTCTCTTTCGGATGGCTTTACGATTACTGGAAGTGTTTACAGTACATTTTCATCCACTTCCAGGACATCGACCATCATTGCCAAGCCCTTTGAAACAGAAGATTGCATCAGACACTGTTTGCCGAGGGACATTAAGCAAACGAACTGTCGTTTTCCTAGCTTAAACAACTCTAAAGTAGCAGATCTTTAGCTAGACATAGTAAAAACACATAAAAAACAATAAGTAAACTAAGAGATATATTATGAAATATTTTAGAATTAAAGAAAAAGAAATGTACACAAATGAAAAAGAAATTAGTCCTATTCCAAGATGCGCTAAATTTGTCCGAGTTTTTTTTGTCGCACCTTGTTACTTTCCGAGCATGTACCATATAAGGAAAGTATTGTAATCATTAAAAAATTTGACTTAGATTTTTGTGTAATTACTCGTTTTGTGGTCTTCTGAATTCATTTATGCTATTCTTACGAGATGTATATGTTTGTGAGTATGTGAGTGAACACGATAGCTCCTAAATGAGGCATTCGACTGAGCTCAAACTGGTATATATGTATGCTCTGGTATATAAGTATGCTCTGGTATATAAACTGGTATATATGTGTTCGATTGAGCTCAAATTGGGTATATATAATGTTCCTTTAACATAGGACACTTTACATAAATATTTAAGCCAAGCCAAAGGAGCTTTTTAGACCATTTTGGGGGGTATTTTTTCAACTTCCTCTTTGACTGCCTTTTTAAAGCCCAAGAAGTGTTCTTATTTTATGTCTACTTAATTTTTTTTTTTTTTTTTAAGTATCCCCATAAAAAAAATAATCACAAGAAGCACAGGCAGGGGATGGTTGTAGCCATTTCTCAGGAGGAAGAAAATTTACTTTTTTATCTTTCAGCCCTTTCATAGTTGATTTTGCAGTATGACTTGGTGCAGAATCTTGGTAAAAAACAGTTTCCTTGAGGGCAACAACATTTACTGTCTTTATCATGTGCTCCAAAACTTTATTCTGATAGTATTTAGCATCCATTTTAGCGTTTGGTTCTACAAAAAATGGTTTTGTCAAGCCTTGAGAGAACTGAACATTCTCATTCATATCATAACACCTGATGGCCAACTTCTCTTTTGCAAAACAGCTGCGTCTTTGCAATACTGTTCATGTGTAATATATATGGTATCTTCGTTTTGTCATTTGTGGATGACAGATGGAACAGTGCTTTATACGAAGTTATCCACATTTTGTATCTACTGTTGCATAACATTAAATACTGAGGCCAAGAATGTTTTCTTCATTTTTCTACAGTCTGTGCAGACATTTGATGACAGACTGCTTTCTTCACTTTTTTATAGCCAATTTTCTTTATCTGACGACAAATTGTCAATTGCAATACCTTTAGTTTCTTTGCTAAAATTCTTTGAAGAAGAGGATTTTCTATAGCGATAAGTCTTTTCAGCTCCCTTTTTCTTTTTCGTGAAAGACTTCCTTTCGCCCACCACCCCCGCGCACGTCCCGTAGCTTTTGACTGCCAGCTAAATTTTATTTCTTTTCAAAGTTTAGATAATAATCCATTAGAAGTTTATAGTCTTTTCTGATTTTTAAATTCTTTATTTACAGCAGAATTTGAGCAACCATCCTTCAAAATTTTGCTTCTTGCTTGCGGATCTAATTTCGAAATCATAATTTACTCCCACTAATAAAAATAGTTTGATTGGTAATTTAAATGTTTTTACTTTCTGAACATGTACCATGCATATGACACTATATGGATCATACATATGACACTATGCTTGACACTGCATGACATGTATTTATAACTTAATATTTCTTAACATGTATTTTTTAACATGGATATAAATTAAATTGAATAAAAAATATAGTTTCACTTAAATTATAATTTACATTTAAAGGAAAAAGTAAATAAAGCACAATTGATTCAGCGAGCCATTGATAATTTAGTGTTTTGCTGGCCCATTATGTATTTTTCGAGTCTATTACCAGAAAATAGCCAATGGCTCAAAATTAATGGTGCGCACATCCCTCCATTAATTTTGAGTCTTGTTTTATATACATATACCTAGTTTTATTTAAAAATAAAATGCCTTTCATAATTATTAAACAGAATTTGTAAAATAATTAAAACATCCAGTTTACTAAAAACCAATTACTAATTAAATTCATTGGTACTTGCGTATTATCCCGGCGGTCATTCCCACCAAACTATTTTTTTGTCAAATGAGTTGCCAAACTGTTGCCAATTGCATTAAAAACCATTAATAATTTAGTGTTTTGCTGGCCCATTATGTATTTTTTGAGTCTATTACCAGAAAATAGCCAATGGCTCAAAATTAATGGTGCGCACATCCCTCCATTAATTTTGAGCCTTGCTTTATATACATATACCTAGTTCTATTTAAAAATAAAATGCCTTTCATAATTATTAAACAGAATTTGTAAAATAATTAAAACATCCAGTTTACTAAAAACCAATTACTAATTAAATTCATTGGTACTTGCGTATTATTCCGGCGGTCATTCCCACCAAACTATTTTTTTGTCAAATGAGTTGCCAAACTGTTGCCAATTGTATTAAAAACCATTAATAATTTCATGTGCCCGGCATTTATCTTGGCGAAAAATCGCTTGTCTTGGCGCACAGCCGGGATAATACATAAGTACCAATTAATTACATAAATCTTTACTCTAACAAACTTTAAAAAAGGGAAGGATTTAAATAAGCAAGCATCTAGGTTTGTTTTTTAGATAAAACTGATTAAAATATTATATAAATCTGTTACAATACCAAAAGGCCCAGCCCAGGCTGACATTAAAAAAAAAAATTATGATACTAACTGTCTGCGAGGCATTTATAATTTTCTCAAATAAAATATAGTGTACAGGCACTCTAAGTTAACAAAGAATGAATAGTACATTTAAATAAATTTTATGCTGTCATTTATGTTTAAATACATTACATGTTGATTAGACAACAAAGCCCATAAGACGAGAAATATGCACTTCGATCTTAAATAAAATAAAGCATATAAACAATTTGCGGTAATTCACAAATTGAAATGAAATATGCAATTAAAAATGCTTTCTATAGGGATCATTTATACTGTAATTTACTGTTTATTATTATTTTTGTGGAAGATGTGCATACAATCCACGTATGCATATTAAGAGAGAGAGAGAAAAAAAGGTGTGTGTATGTGTGTAAAGGGAGGAAGTAAATATTTTGATTTGCAAAAAATATTTTCTAGAAAAAATTAAAATAATAATTTTTTAAAGATCGATGATTTATAATAAATTTACCTACGACAATACGTCAAATAAACAACATTTAACGAGAAAACTATACAGATGAAGCATTGGCATAACAAGCAATCTCAATTGCATAAAATATTTTTTACTGCATTATTTTTTGATTTGCTAATGGTGGTTTGGCAAGGTCTGGAGAAAAAGATTTGCATGCGTCAACAATAGAATTTAAGTTGTAATTAGAATTCTACGTTCTAAATACAGATCGCGGAAAAATATGCCAAGAAAGTTCAGGAACCAGACCAAAATTAATATCCTCATCAGAGAGACATTGACAGTAAAAATTTCAACATTCTGAGTTAAAATGAGTATGTATGACACACTTACATGTTTCTCGACATGATGTATCGAAATAATTAGGAAAAATGGGCTTAATTCATGACATTAAAACAACCTTCCATGTTTTTTTTCGCAATAATAGGAACGAATTCCTAAGCGAAAAGCAATAAATTAAAACACTTTCCGCTTTCCTGTCTACTACAGATACAGAAACAGAAACGCGGATTCACCAGTTGAGTTGAGAAGTATCTCTTGAGCAAACGAAAAAAAAGAAAAAAAAAAGAGAGGGATAAATATATTTAACCGTAGCCTACGAGGATTGTGTTGTGTTAAGCCTGTTACGTTCGCCTTGAAAACGCGAAATAGGGCGAGAAGATATAGCCGCTAGAGGGCGCTTTTACCGGGGAAAATATCGATCAGCTGGTCCGGATTTCGCGCATCTGAGTTTTAAAAAACTTCGTGTATTATTGGATTACTTGTAAAAATGTGAAAATATTCCTTGATTTTTAACACATTAGAGTTTTAATAACTTGGATTAATCTCTGTAAAAAACTGAAAATGCAAAATGACAGTATTTAAATAGCGTTATCGCATGCAACACTGTAAATAATGCAATTTGCTCTTAGATTCTGTATTAAATGGTCGTACTAAATTTAATTTTTGTATCAATGTGTCATTTATTGCTTGTTTGATCATTTGCAGCAAAATGATGCTTTTCAAAAATAAAAACTTGCAAATTCTTTTAGAAAATAATACTTTTAATACATACATAAAATTACATACATTGCATAAAATTAATGAAAAATAATAAAAGGGTGAACAGTAAAAATAAATTTATCACAGATATGGTTGTCAAGGGTGATTGTGCCTCTAAATAAAAATCCCTGAAATTTATATCATTTTTAAGGAAAAACCTTGAACTAAAAGAAAGTTAATTACATATAACAAATAGTTAATTACATGCTACCAATATTAGATTTAATGTACTGATAGTAAATAGTCAAGCAGTGAAATTCCTTAATTTTAACAATGAAAAAATTATCTAACTTCTGATGGATTTCACTCTTTAGATGTTTAATGATAAATTAGTGTCCTTTGAATGGGATTCTTAAATCCTGAATACTAAATATATTTTATTTGTGATAAATCTGTTTCTGACATAGAATTATCAGTTACTATTCTTAAAATTTTAAAACCAGCCTTTTCCACATTTTCTATGACAGAAACTGTTAATTTATGTAGTTCATTGCCAGTCAATTGGTTTGTGAAGAAATATGCAACAGGAATCCTATAATCAGTTGATAGCCCTTTAAAAAGGAAACACAAAAGATTATTTGCCAACCTGTCACTGATTCCTATTTTTTCAATTTCAGTATCACAACTACCTAAAAACATATCAAGCTTTCTGTCATACATTAATTTTGCTTTGATTGCCATTTCATCTATTATTAATGAGCCAATTTTTTCTTCTTCATGTGTTAAGTTTTTAAATTCATGATGAAGTCGCAACTGTATTAATGAAGTTATCCCAGTTTCTCCTTTTGAGTATCCAATATACTTCTTTAATGTGCATTTGTGAGGAAGATTAAAAATACCCATGTTTCTAACAAAATCATATCCTTTAGGTGAACGTTTCTGCCACAAAATGTAAAATTTTAGAGCTGTGCTATTCAGAGTAACTTTTTTCTTGCCATAATTGCAGACATCTTATTTTCTGACTTTTCCTTTATTATTTTTTTTAGTTGCCGCTCTTCCATACTTTCTTTCTTTCTTCCTGCTTTTAAGGCAGAAATTTTATTTTTTATTTTTTAATTCTGTTCTGCAATGTAGAATTAACTTTCCTTAGAGCTCTCAACCGGTTGTGAAGCTTTTTAGTTGTAAGTGTTGCTTTCTTTTTTTGCACTGTAACATTACAATTAGCAGAACTACTTTCAATTGGTTCTGCCGGTAAATTAACTGAGGATTCTCAGAATTCTTTCCTAAACAGCACTTTTTCAATACTGTATTTTCACAAAATCTTGAACTGGGCGACTTCCTTTTTTTGGATGATCCTGGAAGTTTGTACGATGGATATCCTGGGAAAATACTCGGAATAGCACTTGGAACCAGCCTTTTTCTCTTCGTGCTTTTGCTAAAATCATCATTTGTGAAATGTTTTTCACACACTACCGAATGATCTGTAGATTTCCACAAACTTCCCCGTTTTTCTCCTTCCTTGGATATAGCATTTATCCAAGCTGCTCTAATCTCTAAATTTGATGGAAATTCAAAGAAACTTGTTTTTATAGATCCTCCAGCTATCGATTTACAAATCGGTACACAACAGTACTTCATTGTAGCGTTTTATTAGCGTTTAAACGAACACAAATAAGACTCAGTTTAGCATGTAAACAAATGGAAATTCGGGATGTGTTTTCCCCGGTAAACGCGCCATCTAGCGGCTAGAAATGAACGTATTTTTGTCTACCTTTTTAGCTTTGAATAACGGCCAAAGTAACAGGCTGGAGATAATCCCCGTAGGCTACGATTTAACTCATTTAATTTTGAAGAAATCAGTAGATGGATAATTAAGTTCACGGATAACTATTTCGGTTTCAGTCTATGATATTTTATTATTTAATTCAATATTTACATAAGTGAATCCCAGTGAAGCATTTCGATTTAAAATTTATTATGTCCCTTTTGGCATCTATTTTAATATCTTCTGCACGAACTTTTGCTTGCATTGCGACTTGCATGTTCCATGAAAGCCTGGCTTTTTGCTTATAACCACAATGGAATCATGGAGTTGCTTATATTCGTCTTGCTTATATTAAACTCCGTACGTATATTGAACTTGATGGATGGAGTAATTCATTTTATTTACCTGTATTTTGGATATGTGCAAATCTTGTCTAATGTTATTTATATAGTATACTTACAGTTACAGAAAAAGCCGAGAATTTCGGTAATACTTTATTACCAGTGTTGAAAGTAAATTTTTTGTATGCTATTTAAATTAAACATTAATATTTGAGCTCTTGAGATTTTCTTGTAGCTCAGGTAAAAGAGGAAAGCTGTGAGTATTTTTTTTTCGATGTAATCTAATCTTTGTGTTTGAAACAAATTTGTGATCAAAGTTTACTAATTTCGTCGCTCATCCGCATACTACTATGTACTGCAGTAGCTGTTACACAAACCATAAATTTTAAAAATAGCGGAAATATGCTAATGAAAATATTACTCATTTAATTTGTTACTTACGTATTATCCTGTCGACTGCGCCTGGCGGACAAAACTCTTTTATAGCTGCCGAGATGAAAAAAAGGCAACTTATTAAAGAAATAAACTGGTGTCAAACATAAAAAAGAGACTTAATGATGTAGAGAACAGGTTAGGCGAGAGGGGGGAGGGGCACAGTGGGACAATAGATATTTTTCTATGATTCAAAAGCTCAAAAATTAGAAAATCATATTCAGTTGGAATTTGTAATTGTATTCATCAGTCGTCACTTCATATGTGCTCTTCTATTTTTTATTCAATAAATGTAGTTAAAAACATATTTTAATGATTTCAATCATTTCACCGCCATCGTAGAGTTGCTAAAGTAAGAACTGCCATGAAACTTTTTGTTTACTTTCTGTCACACAAGGCCGTACCCGGAAAAAAAATTAAAAAATTCGGGGGACCAAAAGGTGAAAATGGCTAAATTTTACAAAGACTTCATTATTATTTTGATAACAAAATATTTAATTTCAAGGGGGGGGGGAAGACTGGTCCCCCCTTGGGTACAGCCTTGCTGTCACACGTCATGTCACATTTGCATCACTCCTCGATTTTTTCCTGTCAGTTTTGTCGAAGGCCTTGGTGACATTCCTGATCATTCCCATTTATTTATGAAACATAACAGTCAATAAAGTGATCGTCGAATTCGAAGGGTTTCAGAAAGTTTAAAATAAAACTATAAAATTTAAATCCAAAAAGTGTTATACTATAAAACAATCTAAATAGAACACAAAATACCCCCATAAAACCCACCTCGGTTAGTGTTTTTTTAAAAAAGCCCGGGTTTTTTTAAAACACTGCCTTGAATAATGATGAAACATAGACAAACAATCCAACCCTCCCCACTCCTCAATTTGTACAGCTTTAATTCTTTCAACTGCTCCCAAAAGTTGTCCATACCACTCAGATGTATGGGTATAAATCCTCATAAAAGTAAAATGTATTCTAAGATATAGGACACAACGAGTGCCTGACAGAGTATAAGGGGGTCTGGTTTTCAAAAGAAAGCTGAAGTTGTAAATAGCAAATAATAGTGGTCGTAGTTATAAATAGCAATTGAGGTTGGTTTACCACAGTCCTCCCAGAAAAGGGTAAGAATTCTGAATTGGGAAGACCTATTCCAGTAATGATATGCAAAAATGTATTGTTACAAAAATCGCCAAGTGGGTGTATTTCAAAGCAGTTCAATCAGCATAGTAAACAAAAAAAATAACACTTTATTTTACGGCTCGCAGCTCAATAGCTCAAAATAATACAAGAAACTTAAGATACGCTAACTAAAATCACAAATAAGCACAACAATGACGCTATTCATTTCACAGAATCAATCGTGCGCTTCAAAGTCTATCACCCAACTGAACTCCCCGGAGAGAGATCGTAGCGCTTTTATAGAGATGATGCGTCACCAGAATTGCCGAGAAACTTCTGGAACAATCTTATCAAATTGAAATATGGTCTCGAGACATGAATTTTCTAGAAGCCACCATTTGTCGCCAAATCAGTCGCCAAGGCTACAGGGTTACCATCATGGAGGACTGCTATTATGCCTACAAAACTAGTTTCACGGCGGCGCATGCAATACGGGAGCAAATTAAGTTATTCCTCTCCGCTTAACACTGCTCCCCTCTTTAAAAAAACTGACGACCCGGCAGTCTAATCACACAACATTATGATCCGTAGCACCGTATGGAGCTAAACGATTAATGTGGAGGACTCTTGTTTTGAATTGGGCGACTTCTGGACTCTGTAGATAACGTCGTTCAATTTCTTGACAACTGTATAAGGTCCTTCCCAGTTCTGTTGCAACTTAGGACTCAGACCTCTCCTTCGTTTTGGGTTATACAGCCAAACTTGATCACCCTCCTTAAATTGGTGATTCGTTGCTTTGGCGTCGTAACGAATCTTCATTCGGTCACTCGCCAAATTGATTCGCTCTCTGGCAAACGAATGAACTCTTTCTAATCGTGCTTCTAAATTACTCATGTAATCATTCCGTGAGGAGGGCGTATCACATGGTCGTCCAAAAACAATATCACTGGGTAATCGAAGAGAACAACCGAACAACATCTCTGATTTAGAATATCCGGTCGTCTCATGAACCGCACTTCTGTAAGCCAAGAGGAACAGTGGCAAATATGCATCTCAGTCGGTTTGATTCTTCGAAACAAATATTGAAAGATGATTCAAAATTGTTCGATTGTGCCTCTTGACCATGCCATCGGACTCGGGATGTAACGGTGTTGTTCGAGTCTTTGTGATTCCCAAATATTCGCAGAGTTCCGAAAATAGTGCTGAATTAAAATTTGTACCTTGATCCGAATGTAACATCATAGGCACTCCGTAATAAGAGATCCAGTTTCTAACGAGCTCTTCAGCTACAGTTGAAGCTTCCTGATTCGGGATGGCAATTGCTTCTGGCCATTTGGTAAAATAATCCATCAGGACTAAGACATATCGATTGCCTTTCGATGTTGTAGGCAGGCGTCCTAGGATATCTAAAGCCACTCTTTCGAAAGGCGCACCAACGTTATAGCGCTGCAAATGACCCTTGGTTTTATTTTAGGTCCTTTCCGGGCACTGCAATCTTGGCTTTCTCTACACCATTTTTCAACATCGGCTCGAAGTCGATACCAATAAAATCGCTCCCTGGTTTTATTTAACGTCTTCATCACTCCAAAATGCCCTCCACTTGCACTATCATGAATCTCCCGCAGAACCTCTGGAATTCTACTACGTGGGAGAATTAATTGCCATCGGCTTGATCTTCCGTCATCGCTCTCCCATTTCCGATATAAAACACTGTCCTTAAGATGTAAAGAATCCCAAAGAGCCCAGTATCGCTTTGTGGCGGGACTCTCTGGCGCGATCTCTTGCCAAGACGGTCGATCCGCAGAATTTAGTTTCTTCTCCAAAATTGGCCTGATATTGGAATCTTCTAACTGTGCTCTCTGCACTTCACTCGAAGCCCACCGATCCACAGTCGTTGCAGTCAAAACCTTCACGAAAGTATCCGTCTCCGTCCCGTACTTCTTTTCGGCATTCACGCAGTGTTTACAGTCCTCTTTACAAGGTCGTCTGGAGAGAGCGTCTGCATTTCCGTGCGAAGTTCCTTGCGATGCTCGATTTCGAACTCATACTCCTGCAGCCTTTGGATCCAGCGAGCTATCTGACTAAAGCTTGAGATTAAAAAAAATTCCTCAGTGGCCAGTGGCCCTACAAAGTTCAGTGGCCACTTTGATATAGTTAGTGGCCAAAATTTTCTGTACTTATGTAATTTTTGTTTTTGACACCCTTGCTCCCCCCTTTCAGATATATGAAAATAATATGAGATTTTTTATTTTGTACATTTAATGATTCAATGCTTTTTTAGTAATAATGCATGGCATGTTCCATATATTACATTCAGAAATAACTAGCTGTATTTAAAGAAATCTAAGTACTATGAATTTAAAATTTATTAATTCCTCCTGATTGGCTGCAGCTCCTTGTTAGAATCATCACATCACTGTCTGTGTCTATACTATATATAGGTACACACATGGAGGAGGCTATAGGAGCTTAACCCCCCCCCCTCCCCAAAACCCAAATTAAAAGTGAAAATCTCTTAAAAATAGAGAATTGTAATAAAATTAATGATTTAAAATATTTTACTTTAAAATTTCTCTTCAGATTAATTCAAACGTATCTTTTACGAAAAATAGTTGGTTATTAAATAAATACAGTGGACTCCCAAAAATCTGCCAACCTGAAATCTGTATGGCTAAGTGATATAGAATATTTTGACATTATTAGAAAGTTGTCACTATTACCAAGTACTTGTGAAACATGAAGCCTAAGTTAAAAAAAAAAAAAAAAAAATTTTTTTTTTTTTTTTTTTTTTTTTTTTAAGTAAGAACTGGAGATAAGATAATATATATAGTATTGCAGACCATTTTCTCAACTTATGGTGTACACATAATAAAGTACTATTTATTTAATTTATCTCTCCTTTCATTCATGGAATTTATGGGGGGAAAAGGAATTGGGACTTAATAAAAGAAAGAGGATCAAGGGCCCCAATTATCTATTAATTTCGACAGTACGCTTCCTCCTAATTTACTAATTTTGGACTTGCAAGAAGCTAACAAACGGTTATTTTACTTAAGGTAGTAGCTCCCCAACCTCCTATTTAAAAAAAAACCACTAAGCATCTTATCAAATTTTAAGGAAAATCAGATGCATTTTAAGATGGGGAAATTGTAAGCATGTGCTACTCAAACAGCCCATTTACAAGGTTTCCACTTTCAAATAATCAAGTGTCTGATTATGTAAAACATTTTTTAACGAACGTTACACATACTAAGGGTTCAATTTACAAAGGTGAATCATATAAAAGAAATAACTTAAAACAGGGAGAAATTTTTGTGCGGGGGGGGGGGGCATGGGCGCTGGCAGAATATTTCCAAGGGGGGGGGAAGACTACTTCAACGTATGGTTACCATGTTGGAAAGAGCAAAAACGCAACTAAAAACACTGCATACAAAAATCCAGAGGGGAGCCTGCTGCCGGCGCCCATGGGGGGGGGGATACGTTTTCGCTTCGGCCGACCAAAAATGCCTTCTATTCGTATAATCTACAGAGAAACTTCCTGTCATTAAAACGGAACTGGGAAAAAAAAAAAAAAAGCTTGAAGTGTGAACAGGGGGGGGGGGGGAGAAACACTTCTCTCTTCTCGGACAGCTGTAACGCTGATTAATGGAATTCTAAAGGCATGGAGATCTGTTTATTTAAGCTTTGAAGAGTGAGCGCTTTTACCAGTGATTACAAAATAAAACAAAATCAAGTGTTTTGTCTGTTTCTCTTCCCCCTTCCTCTCGCGCTATTGTAGAGATGCCAAAACTCTTGCAAAAGGAAAAACGTAATAATATGAAAGCAGCTGAAATTAGATTTATTTAAAACTGAAAACGGTATGTTTATGACATTAGTTTTTATTTGCGTATTCGAATGTACAAAATAACGTTTTTGTTCGTTTTAAATAAAGCATCTTGCGTGGTAGTTTTCGATCTGCTGTAGCGTAAATCAGGATGCAAAGAATGCCAACCTCTTCATCGACATAATAAAAACATATAAAACATTATTTAATACGGCGGATTAATTAGTTAAAATTTTTTATTTGGGAATACCTTATTCCCCCGTACATGATATATATTTCGGTTACACACATAACCATCTTAGTCGTTTCTGGACCTCTCACTAATGGCGGCTTCTTTTTATATCTCTTTGTTCTTCTTCTTGAAAGTTCGATGTCGATTGTATGAAGTGCATCGTTGATGCTGCCATCTGTCGTCATTATTTCTAAGCTCTCACGAATGTAGGCATATATACTATTTTTAAAGTTGGCTATTTTTTTAATATTTTTAAAATCAATGGTAATGGGCTCTTTCAAAGCAAGACGGGCCAGAGCGGTACTTTGTTTCTGGAGGTTAATGTCTTTAAAATGTTTGTTTTTTCGCTCTTTAATTTTCCTTTTTGTAATGCCGATGTAGCAATTTTCTTTATTAGTATCGTTTGACATAAAATTAATTTTATAGATCCCTGCGGTTTCGATGGGGTTGATTGGGTCTTTTTCCGATCTAATGCGCTGAAAGATTGTTTTATTAGGTTTAATTGGAATACGGAAGTTCTTTTTACTGGCGATATTAGAAAGTTTATTGGCTATCCCTCGGCTAAAGGGGATAGCGGTAGTAAAACGTGGTTTATCTTTTTGACGGTTGTCTATAACATTTAATTTACGCTGCCTAGCTTTGAAAACTTTGTCGAAAATTTCTCGAGGGTAGTGGGCGTATTGACATTGTTTCTTTATGAAAGCAATTTCTTTTTGAAGGAGGTCGTTGTTAGAACACACTTTGAAAGCACGGTCGATATAGGAACGAATAGCAGCAATTTTATAGTTGAAAGGGGTTTTAGATTTAAAATTTACTATATTAGTATTACAAGTAGGTTTTCGAAAAATGGTGGTCTCAATGAGATTATTGTTTCTGGTTATGTTCACATCTAAGTAATTGAGGCTATTATTGATTTCTTTTTCGTAGGTAAATTTAATGTTCGGGTCTATGGCATTAAGTTGATTGATCAAATTATTTTCTTCATTATTGTGGGTGGTAAGGATAGCGAAGATATCGTCGACATAGCGAAGCCAAAGTTTGATGGTATTATTGTGTGTCTGTTTGATATGTTCTTCAAGGATTCTCATTTTCCAGTCGGCAATTATTCCGGATATGGGGGAGCCCATGGGGGACTCCTTTTATTTGTTGGTAGAAGTGATTATTATATTGAAAATATGAATTATTTAAAATTAGATTTATTGCACTAGTTAGGGTGTTAATTATGTCTATATCTTTAAAACTACTTTGAATTTGTTTGTTAATAATTTGGTTCATTTCCTTAATATCTATTGACGGGTATAGATTTACAACATCGAAACTTACCATAATATCGTCTTCATCAAGTTTATAATCGCGGATGTTTTTAATGAAATCGTCGGTGGAAGTTAGAGTGCTGTTAGAGGGGGTATAATTTCTTGCAGTATATCCTTCATATATTTTTCAAGAGTGTAGGTGGGGCCTTCACATTTGCTCACGATTGGGCGAAGGGAGGGGGGATTTTTATGATCTTTAAATTTAGCGAAAATCCGTGGGGCGAAATTAGCGGTATTGTTATAGTTCGGACCTTTCTGATCCGGCCAGGTACCATTTTTTATTAAAGTTTAGTTTATTATTGATTTTCGTGGTGGGGTCTTTGGGAAGATGTAAAACGTTTAGACTATTGATGGTTTGTTCCATTTTTTCATGGTAATCTTTTTTATCTAGAATAACAATCTTTCCTGTCTTGTCAGAGCTTAAGCAAACGATCTTGTTATTTTTCTTTAGGTCGCTGAGGCATTTACGGTCTTCATGATCTTTAACAGTAGTTTTAAGTTTTTTATTCATTTCTTGTTGGGCATGCATACGGATGGCTTGTTTATCTGAGGGGGGTAATGAGATAATGGCGGCCTCAATGCTCGCAACGGTATCATTGATATCTATTTTGTCATCAAGAATGAATTTGGGACCTAGGTTTAGAGTGGCTTTTTGCTGTTGAGTAAGAGTTAAGGAGGATAGATTAATGAATTGATCTTCTTTGTTAGTTTGACCTTGTTTATAGCATTTATTATTTCTCATCCAAAAGTTAAGTTTTTTATAGTGGTTATTGTGGTAAATCTCTTTCTTTCTTGCAAAAATTGTTTATTTTATTGACTTTTAAACGGTAATCATCCGGAGAGCACATGGTTTGAAGTTTGTGGTTGTAAAATTTTTCTTCTTTCGTTAATTTAGCTATATATTTAAATTTGTTCATAATGTATTTTTTAAGTAAGCATAGCTCAAAATTCTTTATATCATAAAAGAATTCATTAAGAAGGAAACTATTTTTAATTTTCAGGAATTTAGGGGTAATTTTAAAATGTACAGTCTTTTAAAAAATTGATATGCTGATAATATTATTTAAATGTTCTTCAAACGTTTTTCCCACTGTAATAATGTCATCTAAATATACTAAGCAGGCCTCAGACAAAAGTCCACGTAATACAGTTTCCATTAGTCTTTCAAAAGTAGTGGGGGCATTGCAAAGACCTAAAGGCATTACCTTAAAGTGCCAGAGTCCTTGTCCAGTGGTAAAAGCTGTCTTTTCTTTATCTTCAGGTCGGATTTCGACTTGCCAATACCCGCTCTTTAAGTCCAACGTAGAGAACCACTGGCTTCCATTCAAAGCATCTAAAGTGTCATCTATTTGCGGGAGGGGATAGCAGTCTTTCCTTGTAATATCGTTCAGTTTCCGATAGTCGACACAGAAACGTGTTGATCTATCCTTCTTTTTAACAAGAACAATAGGCGAGGCCCAAGGTCCCGACGATTCCTCTATTATGCCACCGTCCACCATTTCTTTAATCAGGCGTTCAGCTTCCTCTTTCTTTGCAAGAGGCAAACGTCTTGGATACTGCTTAATTGGTGGATGATCTTCTGTATTAATTTTATGTTGTGTCACATTACAGTGGCCCACGTCAGCGTCACCGGTAGAGAACAAGTTTTGGAATTCCTGGAGTAATTTTTGCACTGTTATTCGCAGTTCCTTACTAAGTCCTTCAAGATTCTCCAGCATTAGTTGAAAATGATGACTATTAGAATATTCTTGAGGACGGGCGACAATATCCACCACTGGTTCACACGTCGCAATAACGGCCCCTTTTTCTACAGTCTTGGATTTATCATCTAAATTCAACACTCGATAGGTATAGCTTCCCCTCTTAAATCCACAAGTGCGGCAGCCACCAAGACCCCTTTTAAGGAGAACTGGCTAAGAAAGTTCGTTACGACATACTGGAAATGTCCAGAGGCTTCAGGAACCCCTTGGATAAGAAATTCAGATCTCGCTGGTATAGTCGTCTTCTCTTTCGCGAATATCAAACATGATTTTGAACACTGCTCGCTTCCTGAAAACAAGGGAATTTCCTCCCCTCCTGTGCGTATCTCGTTCTTCTCTAAGTCTACGGTAAAGTTAAATTTTTTAAGGAAATCCAGTCCAAGGATACAAGGGTCAGTGATGTTAGCCACGTAGACCCTATGCCGGAATTTCTTGGATCCACATTCGATGGATACATCCAATTTTCCTTGTATCTCTGTCTTTTCACCGGTAGCGGTCTTAATAGAGACGTTTGGAGACGTGTAGAGCAATTGTTCCTTCAGTTTCATGGCGAAGTCCGATTTTAAAAGAGTGACATTCGCACCCGTATCCACTAGCATCAAACAAGGGATACCACAAATAGTTCCTTCAACATAAAGTCCAGTTTCTCCTCCGCTAAGTGCAGAAACTTCAAATTTCTCTTCAGGGGCTTTATTCAGAAAAGGCAGCCTCCGCCCCGCAAGATGCCTAAGACCTAGTTTTCCTATTTGGGGAGAAGTCACGTCGCATTCTCTTTGCACGTGCCCCCTTTTGTGACATCTCCAACAGGTCGCGTTCGGATTTCTTCGGGGAGAGCCCTCTTTTCCCAACAGCGAGACTATCCAATAATTCTGGAGTGCCTTCAGTACAGAATCCAGTTTATCATCATTTTCCTTGGCGGCGTTTCCCTCTATATCCACAGACCTTACATGCTGAGTGTTTTCGAAACGGTTCTCGCAGCTTCATATTTCATGCTGTATGCCAGAGCTGCCTTCAAATCTTTCGGGTCTACCAGTCTTGTGGAATGTTGTGTATCTTCGTCCCTGATAGCGTCGACGAAGTACTGGGCTGCTAAACTTTCTCGAACATCTAGGGGACATTCCGCGTAAGCTAGGCTCATCAATCGCTCAACATCGGCAGCTAGTACCTGTAGGCTTTCTCCAGGCCTTTGCCGCCTTGCTTTCAATTCAGTCCTATAAAACTGGGTAAGATGGCAATTACCAAATCAAGATTCTAGAGCCTTTTCGACGGTCGGTAGGTCGTTCAACTTGTCATTTGGTATTCCTAGGAGAATCTCCGCAGCTGATCCTTGCAGAGAGGCCACAAGTTGACTGGCCTTGAAGCTATCCATCCATCCATTTGTAGAGCTCACGACGTCAAACTGAGTCTTAAAAACAGTCCAAGATGTTTGGCCGTCAAATGTTAAATGCTTTACAGTCGGTCTAGAAATAATAATTTCTCTACTTGCCAAAATATTGCTTGGCTTCCTCTCACGATCAGAAAGTTTCTTTTCAAAATCGTTGATTTGTCCTTTGACATCGCAGATTTGTTCTTGCACATCGCTGATTTGCCCTTGCACATTGCTTCGTACTCCCTCGATTTTTTCTTGTACGTCGCTGATCTGACCTTGCACTTCGCTTCGTACTCCCTCGACTCTTTCATGAACAGATTGTATTTGAGTCTTCATTTCTTCTTGTCCTGAACGCACTTTCTCTTGTAGACTCTCTAGTCCCAAACAGATCTTCTCTTCCAGACTCTCCTGTTGACAGAACGACATATTTTCTTTCAGACTCTCTTGTCCCAAAGACATCTGTGACATATTTTCTTTCAGACTCTCTTGTCCCAAAGACATCTGTGACATATTTTCTTTCAGACTCTCTTGTCCCAAAGACATCTGTGACATATTTTCTTTCATATCTAACATCATAGCAAACAGTTTTTCTAATTTATCTTCCATGTCTGCTCTGGTTAATGGCATTCAAACAGTTCCTGACACCAATGTTACAAAAATCGCCAAGTGAGTGTATTTCAAAGCAGTTCAAACAGCACAGTAAACAAAAATAACACTTTATTTTACGGCTCGCAGCTCCATAGCTCAAAATAATACAAGAAACTTTAGCATACGCTAACTAAAATCACAAATAAGCACAACAATGACGCTATTCATTTCACAGAATCAACCGTGCACTTCAAAGTCTATCACCCAATTGAACTCCCCGGAGAGAGATCCTAGCGCTTTTATAGAGATGATGACATCACCAGAATTGCCGAGAAATTTCTGGAACAATCTTATCAAATTAAAATATGGTCTCGAGACATGAATTTTCTAGAAGCCACCATTTGTCGCCAAGGTCGCCAAGATGATCGCGAAGTTTGTCGCCAAGGCTACAGGGTTACCATCATTGGAGGATCGCTATTATGCCTACAAAATTAGTTTCACGGCGGCGCATGCAATACGGGATCAAATTAAGTTATTTCGCAATTTTATTCTGTGAACACTGTATATTGCTTGGTGGCTGTAAAATGGGTACAATAATGCATTTAGCAATTCTACTCTGTACACTCTTAAATGCTGATGGGGAGACCCTGTGAACAATAACATGAATAAAGGCCATTGCTGATAAGCCATGGCTTGCTGTCACTACAGTGAGTAAGGCAAAATTTTTCTGGCAGATTTTACGACTTTTTAATGACTAGTCAGGATCTATCCACAAAAGATCAATGTGTTAAATCGCAAACCTCATCGCCCCACACAATGGAGAGAGCAATGGAAGAGTTTTTTCCCATATCAGTGTTACGTTGTTCATTGAAATATATACAAAATGTGGCTTATCAGCATCGGTGTTAACTTGAGTGGTATGCGAAGGGCGACAGATTTACCGCCCCACCCCACACACATGGACAGAGTTTTCTCTTGACGGGCCTGGCATGAGATAACATACTTATTTAGTTGTGATATACCATGTCTAGTTATATATTGGGAGAAATGTCCTATTCGTATTTTCATTCATGCTTAATGGCAATTTCACACGTACATATTTATCAATATATTTTATTGTAACAATGTAAATTAAAAAAAAAAAAAATTGTATAGTGAAAATTTTATGGGCAACAAACTTTAACCAAAGGGACAACCAAAATAATTTCAATTGAT
>JAWZYV010018868.1:0-26735 GCA_038373885.1 Cheiracanthium punctorium | reverse complement strand
GGGGGGCTGTCGTTTCTCTAGCCCCCCACATTAAAATCGTTAATAACTTTTTAACAAAACCGGTACAAACGGAAATATTTCGGTACTATCCGGTACAAACGTAGTACAAACCAGTACAATCGTCAAAATTTTGAAACTCGTTGGTGGGGGGGCTAGTGAAATGCACCTATGTGTGGCTTCAATCCATTTCACAGATTTCATCACGACTGAGTCTGTAGGAGGACGCCCGTGTTCCCAGGAATCCAAGGATATGTTGAAACAAGAACTACTAAGAATGCACCATGATGCCTTTGACTGAACAATAGCAGATCGGAATTTACGCTTCATCCCAGAGAAGATGGAATTGTTGAAGAGTATGAAAGCTCTCACGTCTATGATGACCAGAAATTCGTCCGACATGCAGCACCTCAGGTGTCTGGAAAATTTATGCTACGATTTGGATGGCGCAACTGCTGAAATAGCAACGGCACGAACTTTCTTGCAAAAGAAAATATCAGAGTGGAAACTCTCAGCCACATTGCATGAAATGACAGCATTTATGTTCAATTACAGAGATGCATTTCCTTCTATTTATTGCCTTCTTGCTTCTGCCTTGTCAATAGGAGCATCTACAGCAAGCTGCGAGTCGTCATTTAGCACTCTTTCAAGAATCTAAACTCTATTTCGTTCATCCATGCTTCACGAGAGGAAAGCTAATCTATTTCTTCTTGTATTTGAACACAAACTCATGAACAGCATTCCAGTGGAGCTTGTTTTAAAGCGGTTCCATGGTGCAAAGAATCGACGTCTACAGCTTTATTAAGACGTCGATTGAGTGTATTGAAGAAAAAACTATCGAAAATGCTAGGATAAAATCAATAAATAAACTTTGTTATTACTCACAGGACCTTTAAACAAGGTATATGCGTTTCGAAAGCAGCAAAAGAGTGCTTTCTTCATTAGTACCTAAATGTGTACCATCCAACGGACAGGAAAGCATGAAAATTCAATATATTTATATAATAAATAAATAAAATAAAATAAAAATATTTTGTGTTTTTATGCTTTGCTGTTTGCTGGATGGTGCGTATTAGGTACTGATGAAGAAAAATCCCTTTTGTTGCCAGGCCCGATCCCAGAAGAAAATCTTGGGGGGGTGAAGATCAGCAATTTGCCGACTGAAAAAATATGGATTTGCCGATTCAGTTTCTGACTCACTAACAACCTTTTCAAGTAATGCTCCAAATTATGAGAAGCAACAAGCCATCACGCCCTGAAAGATCTCGGCGATTTACATTAACAGCTTTAAAGCACTGCAGTACAGCTGAGCTATCAGCCTTCCCCATTATTACAAAAAAAAAAAAAAAAAAAAAAAAAAAAAAAAAGAGTTACAACTTGATTACATAATTCAAATTTACATTTTATTTAAATCTGATTTGCATGTAATATTTTAACTAATTAAATTAAATATTAACCTTTTAAAAATACTAACACTTGATACAAAAACGTTTACTTTAACAATATTACTAAATGTACTTACATTATTTATTAATCAATTTTAAGTTAATTCTCCTACGTTTCAACGTTGCCCACTTGCTTACTGTGTCATCTAAGTTAATTTTATCTACAAGGTCTTTTTCGGAGTGGAGAAGCAACAGGTCATCTAAACGACTGTCTTTCATAGTTGACCTCAAGTAAGTTTTAATTCGTTTTAATTTGCTGAATGACCTTTCATTAGATGCAACTGTTACTGGTGCTGTTAGGGCTAAACGGCAGAATCGATTAGCCAAAGGTAGAATGCCTTTTAATTCTTCGGCTTTATGCATTATTTTAAGTATAGAGTCTATACCTTGACATCTGTCTGCGAAGATTTCTAATTCAGCTTGTAAGCCCTCTAAAGAGTAATGGGCATTATTTCCTGGTGGGAATAATGATATAGCTTCCTGGATGTATTCTGCACGGCACGTTTCTCGGTTCATGAGAGGTCCAAATATTTTAAACAGTGGAGAAATACATTCAAAAAATTTTTTTCAAGTTATTTTTTGTTAAATTAATTAACGTATCTAACACCGTAGTAAATTCTCGTCTGTAAAAACTTTTCAAAGTGAATTCAGCTTCTGTGTTTGCTGTGTTGCTGTGTGAATCTAGTTTTTTAGGTCATATTCTTTTATGGTGATGACGATTAAAGTAACTTTGCGCATCCACTTCTAATTTTTCTGCATATATTATGGCACTGTTAATCAAACTATCCATACTTGACTTATCATTATTGATATTTTCCATAGAAATGATAAAACTTTCAATTAACATAGCAGCATCAATCACATTCAGATTTTCCGCTTCTAGGTTTTCTGTCAGAGCTTTCTGTTTATATATGTTTTTCATAAACATCATACCAACTATGAAATCGAATCCCAGAACGAATCGGATTTTTATTTATTTATTTTTATAAATACATTTTTGAAAATGTCTAATGCGATATATAGTAAGTTTTGAGAATTTTTAAATGTTATTAATATACTACACGCTAAAATATAATTATGCACAATTTTTTGTCAAAGCTAGATACTTGTGGTTCCTTCAAAAACTGCCCAGCCATAAGTTTTATGGAGGTATATTTCATTGATACGGGTACATTCGACTTTCCAGAAAATTGTCTAATTTGGGAGTTTAACTGCATTAAAATTCCATGTGTAAAAGTATTTTTATTAACTATCTTGACAGCATTCGGCCAAATATGCAGCAATATTTGGTCGAATACTCATCAGGCTTCTGTTAACGGACCCTTCACAATACTATTCATTTTTAAAATGGACCTTTCACAAAATTATTCCTATGAAAATCAGGTCCAACAAAAATCTTATGTTTATTTCCAAAATTAATTTCTCGCAAATCGTAGTTACATAAATCTATAAACATGAAAAATATTTATGTGTCTATTTATAAAAATCTGTAGATGTTTATATATATACTACATGCAGTAAAGATGTTATAAATAGGGCTTTCTGTAAACCGACTAATATGGAACTTTATACTAAATTCAAATTTGTAAAAATGTATATTTTACACAAATTCATAAAAAGGGACTCCATTTTCACAAAAACAGAACCCTGGCTAAAAAAGCCTTTTAACATTAATGTCAGATTCACAAAATTATAAGCAAATTTTTCTCAATTTCACAAAAACAGGACCGTGTCTGAAAAGTCTGGACAGATCCTTGCTCCTCAAAAGAGCCGAATAGACTAAATATCGAATAGTAGCCGAATATTTGTTGCACCTCTTCTCAAAATCGTCTTGGTTATTTTGGCCATCGTCCCGTATTTTTAACTACATTGAAGCTTTGTGTCCCTGCCGTCCCTTAAAATTTTCAGCAGGGTGGATTAGTTCTTAATGCAATTAATAAAAATAATGCATAAATAAATAACTCTTTTCTTTTGAAATAAATAATTCAAACTATACCTCAATTATATTGTTGGTTAATTTAAATTTTTTAGTAAAACAAATATTTCTCTTTTTCAATTAATTTTAAATGCCATGCACAAAATTCAAATAAAATGTAAAAGGGGCTATTTATTTGAAATATATGAATAACGTTGAAAGTGACTATCAAAATTATTCTTGAGTAAATAACGCTGAGATTTGACATTGCCGTCTCAATTTTTTACAGAGATATAGAAATTTCTCAGCAGTTAATTTACGTGCAGCAACAAGTGCATAGAATTTCAGAATACTTTAACATAACTTCAAAAATATATTTTTTAATTTCTGAAAAAGTTTCTTTTTTATATTTATTTTAACCTTTAGATAGTTAGAAGGCTTTTTTACGAATAATAAGAAAATTGTACCCATCATTTCAACATTAAAATGAAGATTGTTTAAAAAAACTAAATTTTGTAAAATCAAATTTAATTAAGTATCATTAAATAAAAACATAAGAATTAAACTAATATTGGGGAAAATTCCGAAGTTGAACACCTTCCTATCTGATAATTTGCCAAGGAACAGAACGGGCCCATGACATAGAAATAATATAAATGCCTCGTAAATTGTACAAAGGGAACCGCAAGCGTTTCACTTTCAAAGGATTTACATTATTAAGGCATTAGTGATCCTGTTTTTACATTAATAAACTGTAATTTTTTCATACACTGTTCAGGCACGTAGCCAGAAAAAAAAATTGCATGGGGAGGAGCAAAATGAGAAAAAGG
Organism: Cheiracanthium punctorium; assembly: GCA_038373885.1. NCBI lineage: Eukaryota > Metazoa > Arthropoda > Arachnida > Araneae > Cheiracanthiidae > Cheiracanthium > Cheiracanthium punctorium. The sequence goes on along the minus strand of JAWZYV010018868.1, from coordinate 22,548 downwards.
TGGAAATTTTCACAAAAAAAACCCTTGATATAAATGATGAGTTTCAACAAAAATCAAAATTTCCGGAGGGGATGGGGGGGGGGGGTTGGCTACATCCCTGGCTCTGTTTCAACTAATTAAATTTTCATAAAATATTCATTCTCAATTAAGTCATAAGATAACTCTTTCCGGTATGCAGAAAATATTTGCCTATCCTTGCGCTTGGCTAAACTATCAGTGCCTTAACTCGAATTGGCGGGACTTGAGGTCTAGTCTGAATTTTGGAAGCCTGATGGAGTCTTTACTTAAGAAAAAAAAAAAAGTTAAGCCATACCGGGAGCACTGATTATAAAAAAAAAAACCTTTCTAACACTGTCTTATTTGCGCATTATATATCTTATTATATATCTTATTTGCGCTGTCTTATTTGCGCAGGTTAATTATTGCATTACAATTAGTTAACCTGCTCATACCCGACGGCAGAGATTTCTTCCTCCTGTGTCCATCGTTGCTTCCTGGCTTGGGTCGCTGAATGCTGCTGCTATGGTCACAGCCTTGCACAAGTACATGTCTGGGCCACAGAAGAGCATTCAAAACCTATTCCGGGAAATAACGATGGACACAGGAAGGAGGAATTTCAGCCATCGCGTTTTTAGCAACATCGGAAGTGAACAGGTTAAAGCCAACAAGACACAAAAAATATTTACTGCTCATAAAGCCTATTCTATGAGCGTTATTTTGTTATCCCTGCATAGCTATCAATGTCCACCCTTGAAGACGGACAGCATGCTCTCATAAACCTCAATAATAAATATCAATTTTGTTTTGCTTGAAATAAAGGAACGGAATTTTTTTGTGTGCTCCGGTAAAAGAACTATAAATAGTACATGACCCTTTTTAATAGGTCCATACAACGGCGGATAAAGAATTATTATTATTATTTAATTAATTAATTAATTATTTTTGTGTGTGTGTGGGGGGGTGTTGGAGGCTAAGCTTTACAAAGTTTATTTCACTGCAAAATTTTAGTCTAAGCCAATATTAAAATTTTGGAAGGGGCTAAGTTATAAAAAATGATTTTTTACGTATTTAACGAGTGTAATAAATTAAAATGTTACTCTTTTTTGGGGGGCTGAATCCCCAGGATCGGCTACTGGGTACATGGTATTGTACATAGTACTATACTATATATAGTACATAGTACTATAATACATATTATGCGATCGATGAATATTTACGGCAGAGCACGGAGTAACAGACAAACGGAATTCATAAACATTCCAACTTCGTTGGAAAGTGTTAAAAAAATGCTTAAAAAGACAGAATGTGAGGCTTAATGTGACACACAAAAAAAGATACGATCTGGAATAAGAAAAGTAATTCTAGATTGAAGGCTTAATGTGACACACAAAAAAAGATACGATCTGGAATAAGAAAAGTAATTCTAGATTGAAAAGTTAAATTTTCCTGTAATTTAAGAGAAAAATGAAAAATCAGAGGTATTGATTTTGTGGTCATTAAGATCGGGTCCCCCGTGTATTTGCCATGCCATGCCTCCCTACTTTTTAAGGCCCTGTAATCCATACTCTTACATTTTATTTTTGATTATAACTTACTCATTATTTTTCTAAAATCAAATTAAGTTACAAAATTGGAGTTCTTTGTATATATGATATGAAAATAAATACAATTACATTAAAAAATAGTACAAATATATTTTAACTATATAATTACCTGATCACTGATGATCTTTTTCTTGGAGAATGCCGCTTCAAATGGATTTGAGGAAGCTCCAACAGTTTGAATGGTAATTCTCTTTCCATTATGCACAGTTATTTCGTGTCTTCTTTTATAATCAACATCAAAACAACTACCACATTTAGTGCATTGCACTTTTTGTCGCTTTCTTTTAATAACTGGTTTCATATTTTTGTTTACAACTGGTTTGGTTTCAATCTTAAACGCACATTTCAGCAATCACATTGACCTTAGTTAAATGTTACATTTTCCCCCCGAATTAATGTACTAATTATATTTAAAAGCTAAAGGTGTATTCTTTTAAACAAGCTATGCTATAGTTCCTCCAAGTATGTATATAAATATAACTTTCAAATGGTGGCAGTCCAGCAAGCAGGAATAGGGGACGCATTACACAATTTTCAACTATACAAGTTGATTTCTTTTTCCCATGCATTTCAGAGAAGCAAAGAGAATACATCTATTTCCCAGAAGAAGTCACACTGGGCTCAAAGGCAGCGACAGCCGAAAGCCAGTGGCGGCCTCCTTGCACTGTTTGTATCGGTATTTCATAATTTTCCTCAGGGTGATTTATGAGACTGGACTTTTCTCGTCCCCAGACTGTATCACCCCCCACAGACATGTGCACAGAAGAGTAGCTTACTATAGGCATGCAAGATGAATATTTACATTCCGAGACAGGTGTCATAGGAATGTAGGAAAAAACGCGAACGGAAAAAACGCGAACGGTAAAAACGCGAACGGAAAAAACGCGAACGGTAAAAACGCGAACCGGAAAAAACGCGAACCAGAAAAAAAGAATATCCCCCCCCCTCAGAATAATAATTTTTATTTAAATATTGACATGAACTTATTTTGTTTTGTAGTAAATACGATAATGGTATTTAATCAAATATTGGACTGCCTCAAAATTCTTTTGTTTTTGAAGTAAAAGAGCCACTTTTTATATTTTGAGAGCATATATCTTCATATTAATCAGGGAAATTTACAACATTAAATAAAGAGGAATTAATTACTTTTAACTAGTCAAGCTACTTGTCAAGGTCATGAAAGCCGTGTCCCTTCCAAGAAAGAAATAGAGGAGATTCCCCGGACAATGGGGACCGGGGACTATGGGAGATAGCGTACCGGAAAACGCCTAAGGCAAGATGAACAAACAGGTTTTTTTTTAGGTTGAGGTTCGTACTGCACAGATTTTACATTCAAGAATATTATATCCAGAAAAACATTTAAAAGCTGTGCGGTCATGGGCGCACCCACGGAGGGGGCTATGGAAGCTAAAGCCCCCCCCCCCTAAACCTGGAGTGTTAGATGTGAAAAACTTTGAAAATTGTCACTAACGAATTATAATATTTTACCTTAAAAAATTGTCTTCAAATTATTTCTAATTTTTTGTGGGGGGGATTAATTAAAAGCGGGGGAATGTTGGTTTTTAAATAAATATTTACAGTTAGTGCATAAATTACCAATTTTTAAAGTTAGAACTGGTAAGATTAGATATTGGTTGAAAAAAAGACTATGAAAAGATTGGGCTTGTGTTCTATGGGCAAGTGGTAACGAATATTTTGAAGTTATAATGGTGTTATAGCTATAATCGAGGTCACTTATAACCTAGTTTGGCAGTATTTGTAACCCCCTCCCCGTAAACCAAAATCCTGAGTGCGCCACTGTGTGCGGTAATAAATATATTTTATCACAGTTTAAAAAATTAATTTTTATATCAATTATTCTGTTGAGAAAGATACAATCATTGTATTGAGATTTTTTTAAAAACAAAATATTCAAAATTATTTAAAAGGGTATTTTTAGCGTTAAATAGAAACTCAATTGATTTCAAACGATTTATTAAAATTTAAATGAAATTTAAACTCGTAATCATTTGATTTTTCTCCGCTAGAGTATTTAAATCATTTTTATTTCCTAGTTTTATGTGATCTAAACAGTAATAAATTATATAAATGACATTAAAACATATACAAATTAAAATCAAAATATTTAGTAGATTAGAGCCATGTGCCTTTAATTAACTGAAATTGATCACAATTTTTTTTTAAAGAATGGGGGGGAGGGAGAGTTTGCCTTTACACCTTCTCACCTTTAAAAGGGGAGACTTTAAAAATGCACGAGATTTAAAAATTCTCTTGAACATAATAAAATAGAGAAATAGTTTAATTAATGAATTATTAATTTACCAAGTTTAATTAATTAATTACTAATTTAACAAACTGAATGTTCAATTTGTTTGTATTCTTAGGACAAGGACCAGAACTAGTCATTCCGCAACAAATTGTAGCATTTGCGAAAATTTTAAGTACCATCTCTCACCTACCAAGATCACCCTAAAAAAGAATATCCTATCACACCGTCTTAACATGCACGTTCTCTGTAATAAATTCTGACCTTCAGTTTATTCCTTAACAACCATGGCTTATATTTACTGGCTTTCTTTTTATAAGTGCAAGATTTTATTTTGATTCATCATAATTCATTCTGATTCATCTTGTTAGCTTTTCGGTTTTAAATTATTAGAATAATGAATGATTTATCAGTATATATTTATGTATATATATTTTTGTTTTTTAAAATATTTATTTTAAGCATGAATACTCTTATTTTAAAAATGCTTTTTTAAATTAAGTCATGGTATTAATAAGTCAACAACTAATAAAAACAACTTAAAAAAAACTCTTCAAATTAAATGTTTGTGTAATTGTAACTTTTCAAACAAAGTTTCATTTCTAAATGCTAAAAACCCCTTTTTACAGGAAACTTTTTAAAAATGATTTAAAACTTATTTCTTAAAATATAAAATATTGGCTATTTATAACACTGATTAAAATTAATGGTTAATTTGTTTTGTTAGAATAGTTTTAATAATTATATTTTTGCTATTATTGATATAGCAAAGCTTATTGCCCCCTCACCAACTTTGATTAAACATATCTGTAAGCCTTCTTAGAAGAAAGAGGGCTGTATAAAAAATACATGTTTCTATTTATTTACATTTAATATTCAGAAAATTTTATTTGATACCATAAAATAACTATGTAATGTCTATATGTCTATGATCAACATTTAAAGAAGGAAACTCTATAGGTCAGGGTTTTTAGGACAACCTCGATAACAGTGTTTGGAAGTGATTATGATTTTTATTTAATATTAAATATATTAAACTTTTTACTTTCACTGTAAATTATCATTAAAATGTTATTTATGTTTTGTGGCAGATCTACACAAGGATTGTTTGCCAGGAGAGGTCAGCTCGCGCCACTGAATGTGTTGCTTAGAGCTACATATACGTCTTTCCCGTAATTTCCCGCTAGAATTTGGAACCTCATCAGAAGGTGGGGGACTTCTGAATATTGACACCCCTCGGAAACTGCTAGCGACCGCCTAGAGGACTTTCGGAACCACGGATTTAATGTGCACGTACGCCGCATGTACACGGTGGTCTTTAGTGGTACGCCGGTATCGAACCCACAACCTTCCGGTTACGAATCCAACGCCTTAACCACTGGGCTACCACGGCCCCTTCTACACAAGGATTGACTGCTTAATTTAGACATGCCTCGGGTGGAGGACTTTGAGGGGTCCTAACCCGAATTCACATTACAGATGGAGAAAGTGGCCGCCAGAACCCTATACCTATACATTAGTCTTTTACTAATTGTGATGAAATTAGTAAAAATTATTTATTCTACAATGTGAAAGCTACTTGATTACATTTTTTAAAAATTTTTATTAGATAAATTTATATCTTATAAAGCTCTCTTCTTTATAAAACTTACAGCTTATTAAACTTTTAAGATAAACTGAAAAAAAACTTGCTGAAATACGCAAGACTGATAAAGTATAAATATTTAGAAGGATAACTTATCAAATATTGAACTATTCATATATGAATAAAATACAGCAAGAAAAAAAAAGATGCAATAAATCTATTATTACAATTAATGTAACTTGATGTAAAACTGTGAGAGTATTATTAAGAAAAGGGAAAATACTATTCACTTTCGCTCAACGAATAAAACATTTTTCCATAAAATACTTTGCATTGCATTAAAAATAAAAATAAATAAATAAATATTTTAAAGAAAACCTAGTACTTAGAAAGAATTTAAAACCACAACCTATTGGGAATGAGAAAAATTGTTTGAGAAAAATTGTTTAAACGAACGCTTAAAAAATAACCTTGTTCAAATTAAGCTAGTCTGATAGTGAAAAGTTTTTTTTTTTTTTTTTTTTTTTTTTTTTTTTTTTTTAAGAAAAACAAATATTCTCTCAAGTCACAGACTGGAGTTTCTTTTTGCATTTTTAAGTGGAACGGTTAAAACGACCCTTCAAACAAATATTTAAAATAAAAAGATTTGGGGACAGAGGGGACCCCCCCCCTGTAACCCCCTCTCCCGATTGCGATAGTTCATATGTACAATATGCTTAGAAAACTTGATAACAATAGCTTTTTTAGACAAGGATTAACACCGCTCCCAGACCAACTGAAAATTTTGGAGGGTCACATGAAGATTTGAGGGGGTCACATGTAAGAGCAGAAAAGGAAATTCCTTTTAAATTTTAAAACAAACGTCCGTTTAAAAATTTTTAGACAAAGTGGGAGGAAAGGGGGATACAGCCCCCCTTTGTTCCCCCCCCCTCTTCGACCATACGCCTATGGTTCGAATGTATTGTACTCTTAGGAAAACCTATTAACAATAGCTTCCTAAGGAAGGCTCATCACTGCTCCAGACCTACTGAAATTTTGGGGGTGCACAGGAAACATTTGAGGGGGTCACATATCGAATTTTAGAGCAGAAAAGAAAAGTTTCTTTAAAATTTCAAACATGTTTATTTTTTAAGAAATTGACGATATTGTTCGGGGGGCAAGCCCCCCCTGTGCCCCCCTCTTCGACCCTACGCCTATGGTTCATATGTATTGCACTCTTAGGAAAACCTATTAACAATAGCTTCCTAAGGAAGGCTCATCACTGCTCCAGACCTATTGAAATTTTGGGGGTGCACAGGAAACATTTGAGGGGGTCACATATCGAAATTTTAGAGCAGAAAAGAAAAGTTTCTTTAAAATTTCAAACATGTTTATTTTTTAAAAATTGACGAAAATGTTCGGGGGGGGGGCACAGGGGACACGTGACCCCCTGAGCCCCCCCCCCCAACCGACGATACGCCTATAGTTCATATGTTAAATGAATCATGTTGGCGTTTTTACCGTTCGCGTTTTTTCCGTTTGGCGTTTTTTCCGTTGGCGTTTTTACTGTTTGCGTTTTTTCCGGTTGGCGTTTTTTCCGTGGGCGTTTTTACCGTTCGCGTTTTTTCCGCACACCGTGTCATAGAAGTCTTTGGTGTCGAATACGAAGTGCGGATTTTCCGACTCCCCCTTTTGTACAGTAGTGTATTGCAAACGAGTACCGAGTACTCTATTATTCATTCCCACTTCCTTTCTTATTTGCATTAGTCAAAAGAATGAATTTCCGACTCGGTATTTTATACGCAGCAAGGTGAACCTCAAACAGACAAAAATCAGGAAAAGTGCCGATTAAAAACTCTTTTGAATACTAGAATGAAGAGTTTTGGAAGTCGGGAATAGCAATTTTTGCCGACTGAGTATTTTAAGTGGGGGGGGGGGGGTGTGTCTCACCCCCCCACACCCCCCCGTGGGATCGGCCCTGTTTGTTGCTCCCGAAACGCTTATACATTTTTAAAAGGTCCTGTGAGTAATTACAAAGTTTATTGTTTATTTTCCAGACACTATTCTTAATTCCCGCATATAATCTGTTCCGTGTTTTTTTTTTTTTTTTTTTTTTTTTTTTTTTTTTTTTTTATAATTGCTGTTTATTTTCCTTAGAGCATATTTCCTAAGGCTGCCTTGATAATTAAATATAAAAAATTTTGGCACGGAAGTATTGTTTTAGCCGTTAAATAGTTTTGCTTTGTTTTAGTTTGCAGATTTAAAAAATCGTGCCCACCCTGGGTATTTTCGAGCCCACCCATTGAACTAACCCTAGCTACGGGCCTGATCTAAATGATTATGATTTAATCAAGTAAAGTGAACTTAAATGCAAATAAATGTAGTCTGTTGGGAATATAATAAACTTCTGTCTGTTGGGGATATAATAATCAAACGGAATGCGAAGTTCTGTACGTCAAACGACTGAGTCCAAGATTAAAATTTGTGCGTTCTTCGGAAACAGACATTTTGGAAAAAACTCAAATAGTACCAAAACTACCGCATCCTGTTCCTCCAGGTGGTACAGAAAAGAAAACAGAAATGCTAATTTTTGAATTTAAATGAATTTAATGGAAAATGAAAAACTATAGGCTAACTTCTAATAAAAATATTATGTTTTTATCTAGGGTTATCTAGGGTTTATCTAGGGTGATTCCACGAAACTAGAGACACCAATGGCAAAAAAAAAACTTATAAAAAAAATAATAATATTTTAGTCCCCTATGAAGTAAAACAACACCTTTTTGAAAGTTTTATACACAATGTTTGGCAACATTACAGTATTTACATGAGTTCTTGTCTTAAAGAGGTGTAGGAAGTTCATCTTGTTTTATAAAAGAAATCAACAAATATGAATGAAATCTTATTTTTTTATTGAAATTTAGTTTATATATTAAAAGATTAGACCAATGCAGAAACCTTTAACTGCAATATTTATCTTAAAAACAATTTTTGTAAATTAGGCCAAATATTTAATGTAACATCAGTCACAAAATTCTATAATTTTCTTGTTTAAATAAAATTAGTCCCAAAAATATAAAAAGTCATTTTCTCTTCCTTTATGAAGATATCTTTAATATTAGTCTTTTGAATATTTAATATTGGTTCAATTTATGAATTTTAAATTTATAAAAAATATGCAACATCAGTCAAATTTCTGTTTTTTAATTAGATACCTACATAAAAATATTGGGAAAATCGCATTGACTACTGCAGAAAGACAGAAAAGGAAGAGAGATAAATTAAAGAATGAAGGGAAATATGAAGATTATAAAAGAAAAACAAAGCAGAGGCAATAAAGAGACAAAATAAAAAGGAAATGACCTAGCTAAATTACCTCAATCAAATCAGAATACTCTTTTCTAACATTTTCTCTAATTTCAAGATAAATTAATCTTTTTACTTTCTTCTGAATTGACTGAGGTAATTTCGCAGGATCATTTCTTCTTTTATTTTGGCTCTTTATTGCTTCTGCTTTGTTTTTATGATCTTCATATTTTCCATCATTCTTTAATTTATCTCCTCAACTTTTCTGTCTTTCAGCAGCAGTCAATGCTATTTCCCCAATATTTTTAAGTAACTTTCTAATTGAAAAACAGAAATGTGCCTAATGTTACACATATTTTATAATATACATTTACACATTTTTATAATTTTAAAATTCACAAATGAAATTACGACTTTTTATGTTAATATGAGTGATGTTACATTAATGTTAGGGCTAATTTATAAAAATTGTTCTCAAGGCAAATATTGCAGTTAAAGGTTTCTGCGCTTCTCTAATCTTCTCATAAATGAACGAAATTTCAATAAAAAATAAGAGTTTATACATACCCGTTGATTTTCTTTTAGAAAACAAGATGAACTTTCTACACCTCTAAAGATAAAAATATATGTAAAAATGTTTTGCCAACTTTTTTGCATAATTTTATAGAAGTCCACAAATGTTTATTTTATAGGGGAAAAAACTGTTATTCTTTATAAGAATATATATTTTTTTCTCTGGTGTCCCAGTTCCATGGAATCACCCTTTAGTGAAATACACTAACAACATTATTTTTTAATTTTAATAATGTACAATAAGCATTGCTATGATTTATTTATTATGATCATGATTAAACTAGATTAATACAATTTCAAAAAGTAAATTTGGTAGTTTTTTTTAAGAAGAAATAATATATAATTATAGCATGTTTATGTGAATGTAACATCAGTCTCAGGAATAAAATATTTTCTACATTAAATTTTTTTAAATTTTTATTAAAAATGTTTTCATAAAGATTGAAATCTGTACTTAACTAGAAAAAATGATTTTACTTCTCATACTATTCGTTCGAAGAGGATTTGAATTTATATAAAATTCATTTTGTTCAGTGTCTCTTTTGTGTAACATCAGTCACGTTTTTTGATTTCCGTTAATTAAAAAAAACAAGAGTTCTTATATTGAAAATGGATAACAGTATAGTACTTATTTATGATACTCTTGATCAATTTAAATAAATAAATAAATATATATTTCAAGCCACTGGTGAGTTTAAAGGTTACAAATGTAGTCAAATTGTTATGTCAGTCACCATGGAATGACCCTATAACAGTTTAATTAAATTTGTTTTTTCCATTTAAATTTCATATTTTTGTCATTAATGTTTATTATAACTGTACACAAAACATTTATGCTGAAATTTGAATTTTGACTCTTATTATTTGAATGTTTGTGAAGTGTCATTAAGTGTTTCGTTGTACCCCGGTATATGGTGTACAGTGAAATACTGTAAGACATTGCAATTTTTTAAATATGAAAAAGCTATTTACAAATACAAACTCATAAATATTCATTTAGACGGGGAAAAGAGTAGGTTAAAAATGTAAATTAATTTTACTTTTGTGTATGCAAATGTGTGAACAGAAAAAAATAGTAAATTTTGTTTCATTGTTCCCGAACTTCCCCTACATGCACAAATTTCAGTTTTTCTGAGCTTCCCCCACTTCAACAGCAGCACAGCAACTCTCTTAATACGATAAGTGCAGCAATGTTTCAATGTCAATAAAGATCCACTAAAATGGGGTTGACAAAATACTGGTGGTTATCTGCGCCCACAGTTACAACTACGAGAACTTACGCGGCCTCATTATTTTACCTTGCTATGAGGAGTGTGTGAAAAACTGTGAGCGTCAAAAGAAGGGCTTGAAATGCTCATAGATGTGCATGAATGCGTCAACAGAAATGCACTGATTAATGACGACAGCATTTGTTGAAGATAATCTTCAACAGATTATTGACTTCAGCATGATTATTTTTAGGTAACTATTGCTTGTTATCATGTACTAGATAGCAATTTTCACTGCAGAGAATGTAAATAATTGAAATAGCAATAGTATGCCCTGGATAAGTTGGTGTGTATGTTTGTTGTAAAGGAGCAGGTCGAGTAGGATGATGTTTCACCTGTAAACATACAGTACAAGAGGCAAAAAAATTGACAGTATCAGTATAAATACCTTTCCAAAAATACTTTCTTGTTAGAAATTCGTAAGTCTTTTTTAAACCATAATGTGATAGATGAGAAATTGTTAAGGCTTTTGCTTTTAACGAATGTGGAACAACAATTACATGATGATAAGTTTGATTATGAACATTATACTTTTCACACATCAATAACATAGTTTCTGAATGAATGAAAAAAGCAGGATGAGTTGCAAAGGAACCCTTACTTAAAATTTCATTATAAATGGCAGACAACTCAGGATCAGCATTTTGCTCTCTGAAAAAAGTTTCATTTGAAATTTCAAACAGTGGATCAGTACTATTTGAGTTTTTTGTAACTAAAAAATTCACATATTCATTATTATTAGGAACATTATTAACAATTGGTATAACACCTTTATCATAAATTAACTGTGCGTTATTGTCAAGAGTTTCAGTATTATTTTCAAAGTTGTCCCTAGATAAATAGTCAGCAAGTACATTTTTAGATCCCGCAATGTGCTCAAAACTAAATGAATATTCTGACAACTCAAGTAACCACCTTGTGATTATGTCAGCTGGGTTGGTAGTCTTTTTATATTTTTTCAAAGGAGCACTATCAGAAAGAATTATGAAATGTCTATTATACAAATAATATTTAAAGGCATTAACAGATTTATATATAGCCATCAGTTCCAACTTCAGAGCAGGATACTTTTGCTCAGCTTTGTTTAAAGCTTTGGAAAAATAAGCAACTGGAAGTAGTTTATTATCATACATTTGTAAAAGACAAGCACTAATAGAAATGTTGGAAGCATCAGTATTTAAATAAAAAGTCTTATTCCAGTCAGGAAGTCTTACTATAGGTTCAGAGAAAAATATTTGTTGCATGTTTTGAAAATTTTGTTCATGTGTAGAAGTCCAAACAAATTTAGCTTTAGGAGTAGTTAATTGAATCAAAGGTTGAGATAACTCAGAAAACGATGGAATTAAGTGTTTGTAAAAAGTTGCCAAACCAATAAAGCGTTTTAATTGTTTTTTTGTTGTAGGAGTTGGAAAAGAAAAATCTTCTGCAATGTTACATTGAATAGGCTTGATAAAATGATTTTCAATATGAAAACCCAAATAGTTTGTTGATGTTTTATGAAAAGAACATTTTGTAGGAGCAAGTGTCAAATTATATTTACATAAAACCTTTAAAACTTTTTCAAGTTTATGTACAGTGTCTTCAAAAGAATGTGATCCTATAATAAGATCATCCTGATATGCGAAAATTCCATCTGAGTTAACCTCGTCCAGTAAAAGATCCATAAGAGCCTGAAAAGTTAAGGCAGCGGATTTCAAACCAAAAACCATTCTTTTAAATTTAAATGAGCCAAACTGAGAAGTGAAAGTTAATTTATCTTGTAAATCTTTTGGTAAATATATTTGATGATAAGCCTGTTGTAAATCTAAACTGGTGAAAAATTTATATGTTGATAGATTAGCAATAATTGTCTGAATTTTAGGTAAAGGATATGATGAACCTTGTATGACAGAATTTAACATACGCAAATCAAGGGCTAACCTATACTTTTGTTTGCCAGAAGAGTCAGGCTTTTTCTTGACTAAAATTACAGGACACGCCCACTCGGAACAGTTACGTTTAATTATACCTGCATTCAGTAAGTGGTCTATTTGCTCTTTAGCTTCACTTTGAAGAGCCTGAGGAATTGGAAAGGGCAATGTTTTTATTGGAAAATCATTAGTAAAGTTCAATACAGGAATAACTCTGTCAGTGTGTCCTAAAGTAGACGTATCTTTTGAAAAAGCAGCAAAATTGCTTAGTAATAAATTACTTAATTCAATTTGTTCATTACATTCTAAATGTGCTAAGTCAAAATCAGATGAAGTTAATTGCTGTTTTCTTTTATTAAGCACTTCAGATGAAGGCTGTATTAAATTGCACATTTGAAAATTCTCAGAATCGTGTGTTAGGTGTCTTTCTTCATCAATATCATAAATATTACCAATCTTGGTATTCTTATTTAAATGAATTTTCTGTTCAGATACATTATGAATAAATATAGAAAATTTTTGAGAGCACTTGTTACCATTTTTGTTTTGATTAAAGTGTTCATTTACATAACAAGCCTCATAAGAAATGTGATTGTCAGCATCATTTGGTGAAAAAAGAAAATATTCAGTGCTAGACTTATTATCTCAACAAACCTGAGCATAAATATGCTCATCCGGTTCTAAAATGACCTTTTGACACAGATAAACAGAATTGTCAGTTACTTCAATTGAATTAGGACCTTTTTCATTATTATCAGTTGCACACACATGCATCTTGCTAGAGTCTTTATTATTTAGAAAATATACCTTGAAATCATTAACCATAAGACAAGAATTTTTCATATCAATTGAAATATTGTTTTCTCTTAAAAAAGGAAAACCCAAAATACCATCAAAATGTTCATTAACTGGAATGTCAACAATATAGAAGCAGTGGTGAAAAAACATTGATTTAATTTTAAACGTTAATTTAATACAAGCAGAGAATTTTATTTTAGAATTAATTGTAGATATAGTGACTGAAGAAGCTAGATGTTTATAATTGATTTTAGATTTAATTTCATTAAAAACATCTCTTGTAAGCAAAGAAATAGAACTATAGTATCAATCAAGAATTTAAGTTTTTGTTTATTCACCATCACTTCAATTATTGGTAATTATTGTTCACATTTGCAATAAAATATTCATTTCGTTTTTCATCTTCAAAAAAATTATCAGTTTGTACATATTTAGATTCAGCAATGGTAACAGGTACAATAGTCTGAGTCGAACAAGAACGAAATCTACGTTCATTAGACACTTTTGGTAAATTTTTAGACAAAATTGTGAAATTATCTGGTGTATACATGAAAGAACGAGATGTGTTCCCACCAGTCAAATCACACCTCGAAATTAGTTTAAATTACAGTCATTAGAAAAATTTGTTCTTGAATTTCGGAAGTTGGGTCGACGACCAAAATTATTATTTTGTGGAGTATTGTGCAAAACTTTAAATTTTCTGCACTGGCGTGCAGAATGATGTCTGCCGGAGCACAATTGGCAGATAATGCTACTTTGACCTCTATTTCTGTCATAATTTTGAAAAACTATATTTCTGTTTTTAAACTGTGTATTATGAGGTCTATGTTGTCTGAAAAAATTCCGTTGCTCAGAAGCAGAAGCATTATGATTGGTGTCAGCAGAACCAGAAGTAGAATTTTTAAAAGTTAAATCATTAACTTTTGAAGCTAATTCTTCAATTTTTTCAGAAATAGCAAACACTGGGGCTTTTTATTGATTAGCCAAAACAAGTGCTTCAGATTGTGTAATATTTTGTAATTGCTGGGCACGCGCAACAGCTTTAGAATAGTCGGTTATGTTATCCTCCAAAATTTTAACTCTAATGTGAGATGGCAAAGCCGACATCAATTTAACATATTTAATATCATCAAGAGCTTGAGAATCTGTAATTTTTAGGGATCGACCGATACCACATTTTAGCCGATGACCGATACCGATACTTTACCTATAAATTCATTTTCAGAAATAGGCGATACCGATACTTTTAAGTTATGGTATCGGCCGATACCGATACTTAACCGATACCGATACTTTTAAGTTATGGTATCGGCCGATACCGATACTTAACCGATACCGATACTTTACGTAATTTAATGTCATTTAAACCTGCTTCTATTGGGCAGTTTTTGTAACGAGAGTGTAGTTCTCGTTAAAATGAATAACAGAATGATGAAATTTGATCCCAGTAGAAAGCATTAAAAAGAAAAAGCAGTGGATACGTTGAAATGTGAATTTATAGTAGTTCTAGTCTTTCTTTTCTATTCAAATTATGCCAACGAATGGCCGAATTTATGAAAAAGCTGAGCACTGGGAAGCGTCTTATTGTGCAGGTTCGGAATTCTTTCTCCTCGCGTGGTCGATCGTGGTCGCTGTCGATCTAGCAGTCTAGAGTTTTGGGCGATTTTCTCCAGATGTTACGTGAATATGCGTTAGACTCCCTTAAAATGTCCTCCGCCCAAGCGCCCACCCTATAGGTAGATGCCCCTCATTTAGGCTTGACAGAACACAAACACGGGAGGTGGGAGTTAAAGGGATATAAGATAATCCATTTCATTTCCAGTGCCGACTGGTGCAAATATTTGAATCAATTTTTCTCAACCTCTATTTTGTCGCCTAATTGTTGCTATGAGCCAGATAAAAGGTTTCTACATTAGACCAAAAACAGCTTCCTGCATGCTCTTACTATATGTGTCTTTCTTGCAATTTTTATTTAGATTTTCTTTAATTAGAATTCTTTCACATATGAAAATATTTTTTAGATTACTCAAACTGCATTAAATTGTGATAATGCATCAACTGTACAGTATTATGTAAGTACATATGTATTTAGATATTGTTCATTAAATACGTATATAAATTCTTCCCTTAAAATGCATAATAAGTTCACATTAATTAATGGTTTTATTTATCTGCGCCAATTATTTAACCACTAAGTGAATTATTAAATGTTTTAGCAAGATTTCTGTTTAATATGAACTCATATGATCATTTTTAAGTTCTTTTTGAAAATCTAAATATTTTGGTTCTCCGGACAGGGTTAAGTCACAATTAATCCGGAAGGATCCATGTATTTGATCTTTACCGTACGAAGAGCAAGTACACACCGATTAGTCCTGTGTTTCCCTTACATATAAACCAAATACTATTATTCACAAGAAATATGTTTTTTACCCCAAAATTGGAAATAAACTATATAATAATTAGTATTACTAATTATACTAATACAGCTTTAATTTTTTTAATTAACTATATAAATAATTATTAGATATTGATAATTATTACACTTCTCAAAACAGAATGATACACAAATCTGTAATTGCCCGAGACTATAAGTTTCTCTAAGCGAATTTTTCAACTGGAACCAAGCGAGTTCGTTATAGGGAGATTCAATTGTGTATATATATATATATATATATATATATATATATATATATATATATATATATACACACACAATTGAATCTCCCTATAACGAACCGCTTGGTTCCAGTTGAAAAATTCGCTATAGAGAAAATTTTGTTGTACAGAGATTAGAGACTTTTGCAGTTATTTCAGCAAATATTACAAACTTTTTAGTTGTCATATATATATGTATATATGAATGAACTCTTTTTCGAGTCAACACAGTGAGAAAATAAACGTTCATAAAACTGAAGTAAAATTATAGCCTACCTCTCAACATTTGTTTTTTGCAATCCTTTCAGAGAGCGTATTTAGTGTTGGGCACGAATTCAAAATAATTTAGAAGAATAGGCGATTGTCCTATCAGAAAGCAATTTATATCAGTAGATATCAGTTGTGTTGCCACTCATTGTCAAAACTTTAACTCCAGGAATGTTACTCTAATTTTTGTAATTTTTATCTTTCAATAATATTGATACAAAATGAAGCATTATTCATCGTTGATATAAGACAATTTAACTTATGTTTAATTACTGTAGATAGGTTTAAGCTGAATACAATAATTTCAAATTTGATTTAGAATTCTATTATCTGCATGAACAAAATAAATCTAATTACTTCCCCTTGTATTAATATATATTGGTAATATACTAATATATATTAATTAGTATTTGCTCTCTTTTATAGCAGAACAATGGTTCAACATATGAATTCTACCAATTAAAATTGCAATGAATTTACTTTGCACACATTAGTGAATTATTTATATCTATTATCTTCGTTTTTAGGAAAGTTTACTAATTGTGAGCAGTCGTTAAAAGATATAGGGTTTTCATGGGGGAAAGTAGAATAGTTTTTTATTGTTCTATTTATTTAAAAAAAAAAAGAGAGCAAATCCGGCTCATGCGGTTTCCATAGACCAGGAACGTAGATAGAAAAAAAATTGGGGGGTGGGGTGGCTCAAAGTGGAAAAGTAAAAATTCTCACAAAAAGGCTTGATTATTATCAGTTTGCTAACAAAAATTCAAATTTCGAAGTCGCCCGGGCTCTTTGAGCCAACCTTTTGGCTGCGTCTTTACCTCAGATATTGCCCGACTTTGAGAGGTGTCCGGATTGGGAGAATTTCACTGTACTTGCAAAAGGTATATATGTACGATTTATACATTATGCATACTATGACGGCAAGAAAAATCTGAGAACAGTTGGCTCCTATACGTTACACTATTTTAGGGTCCTGCAAATAGCCTGCTAGGTTACTGAATTATAATTTATAATGCTATGTGGAATTTATGTACACAGAAGAAATAAAAGTTCCTATTTATATATAGTACATAACTCTTAAAATGTTTGTCTCGTACAAAAAAGAAAGAAATCAAAAATTTAATTTCAAAGTGTAAGCAATATTCTCATAAAATCAACGTTCTTCTAAATTTCACTTTTAATTTTTTTCAAGGGTTTGCTGTTTTTAATAATGTTTAGAAATTATGGTTCTAATTGCATTATTTTAATAATATTCAGTGGAGGATACAAATTTACTCGTAAGTAGCACCTGATTTTATAACAGTGTTCCCCTAGCATTCTCCAAATCAGTTTTTTTTTTTTTTTTTTTTTTTTTTTTTTTTACAATGAGCTTATATAATTAATTATTTTTCTAAGAAAACTGATCCTGGGAAGAAACAACATATACACAAAAATTGAAATAAAATAAAAAATTGATATAAAATAAAAAATTAAATGAACAGAAAAATGTTAATTGTGTAACGTTTCAGAAAGTATTTTGTTGAGAGGAATGCAGAAACATGTTATCTTATGGATGTTTAAGATAACACGTTTCTAAATCAGTATATTGCCAAATTGTACATTATGGTCAATTTATGAGTATATTGTCAAATAATTTTTTCTACTTAGATATGGAAACGATTGTTTGACGGGATTTTCCCGAAGTCTTCAAAATACATAACTGTATAATAATATATAGGAAATTTAGAGAAAAAGATAACCAAAGATAAGATAATACAAAAAAAAGATTGTTTAAATTAAAAAAAATTGATATTTTAAATAATAATCTCACATTAACAAAAATATTTGATATTTTTGTGAATGTGACATAATGTATTATGTCAGCAAATTTATTATTTGTCAATAATTAAAAGTTAATGTGTTAATTTAGGCATCAGAGGTCAATTTTATATCAGTAAAATTTGTGTTGTCATTCATTAGCAAAACGTTAACTCCAGCAATGTTACTCTAATTTTTGTGATTATCTTTTCCGTTATGTATTAATAATATTGATACTTAACGATGCTCTGTATGTACTGTATATAACTATACAATACAACAAAACTTTCTGTTAAATAACGGAAAAATTGAAATACGGAAACTTTATAGACCTAGGAAATTACCCTGATAATAACGGAAAAGGTAAATAACCAAAATACGTTACAATGCTGAAAAATGTCCCGTTCAAAAACGGAAAAAATAAAATACGGAAGTCCGTTCAAATACCGTTCAATCTGTGAAAAAAACGGAAAAAGCAAAATACGGAAATTATTAATTTCACAAAATTTATCCGGTAAAAAACGGAAGATTTAGAATGCTGAACTATGTTATTGTACCGAAGAATATCCTGTAAAAAAACGGAAAAATCAAAATACAGAATTTTGTTATTTCACGGAAATTATGCAGTAAATAACGGAAAACCCTTAAAACGGAATTTTGAAAATAACGGAAACTGTCCAGGAATTTACAGAAATAAAATTCCGTAAATATACGGAAAAAGTACTGGCGTCTGAGCTGCCAGTACTTTTCCCGTATTTTCACGGAATTTTTTTTTACAGTGTATGTGTCTTTCTTGCAATTTTTATTTAGATTTTCTTTAATTAGAATTCTTTCACATATGAAAATATTTTTTAGATTACTCAAACTGCATTAAATTGTGATAATGTATCAACTGTACAGTATTATGTAAGTACATATGTATTTAGATATTGTTCATTAAATACGTATATAAATTCTTCCCTTAAAATGCATAATAAGTTCACATTAATTAATGGTTTTATTTATCTGCGCCAATTATTTAACCACTAAGTGAATTATTAAATGTTTTAGCAAGATTTCTGTTTAATATGAACTCATATGATCATTTTTAAGTTCTTTTTGAAAATCTAAATATTTTGGTTCTCCGGACAGGGTTAAGTCACAATTAATCCGGAAGGATCCATGTATTTGATCTTTTCCGTACGAAGAGCAAGTACACACCGATTAGACCTGTGTTTCCCTTACATATAAACCAAATACTATTATTCACAAGAAATATGTTTTTTACCCCAAAATTGGAAATAAACTATATAATAATTAGTATTACTAATTATACTAATACAGCTTTAATTTTTTTAATTAACTATATAAATAATTATTAGATATTGATAATTATTACACTTCTCAAAACAGAATGATACACAAATCTGTAATTACCCGAGACTATAAGTTTCTCTAAGCGAATTTTTCAACTGGAACCAAGCGAGTTCGTTATAGGGAGATTCAATTGTGTATATATATATATATATATATATATATATATATATATATACACACACACACAATTGAATCTCCCTATAACGAACTCGCTTGGTTCCAGTTGAAAAATTCGCTATAGAGAAAATTTTGTTGTACAGAGATTAGAGACTTTTGCAGTTATTTCAGCAAATATTACAAACTTTTTAGTTGTCATATATATATGTATATATGAATGAACTCTTTTTCGAGTCAACACAGTGAGAAAATAAACGTTCATAAAACTGAAGTAAAATTATAGCCTACCTCTCAACATTTGTTTTTTGCAATCCTTTCAGAGAGCGTATTTAGTGTTGGGCACGAATTTAGAATAATTTAGAAGAATAGGCGATTGTCCTGATAAACATTCATCTAACGATTCTTCGTCCATAATTTCGACCACACTTGGAGATACGACATCCATTTAGCGATGGTTACAATTTAAAAAAAAAAAAAAACACATTTCGAAAACACTCGCACAAATGTGCCAATGAAACGACGCCTCTCATCTTATTACCAAAACAAGGATTCTAGAATGGTGTTGCGACTGCGTTGTTTTTTCTGAAAAACGAAGTATCGGTTGAAAAGTATCGGTGAAAATGGATGAAAGCAACAGAAACCGATACTTTCCCGATACTTTTAGAATCGGAAGAACCGATACCGATACCTAAAAAAATTGGAGGTATCAGCGCGGATACTATCGGTTGCCGATACTATCGGTCGATCCCTAGTAATTTTACCAAAACATTTAATCGATGAACAAAAGCAGTTACAGAGTTAAAATCTTCAAATTTCAAATTATTACAAAAATATTTTTCAAATTCTAATTTAATTACATCAAAATCTTTCGCTTTATTTACAACCTCATTTTCAATAAAAAACTGTAATGCTGGACCAATTAGTTTAGTCTTGAAATACAAAATAGTTTTTTCCTCGGAGCATTTATTTAAAGTTGCTAAGTCCTCCAATATACTAAAGAAATGTTTTAATTCTACGGCATTACCATCAAATGATGGAATGTTAACAGAAAAATCAGAAATTTTGGACATTCTATAATAGTTACAAAAAAATGACTTACCTATTTAAAATATACATGAACATCACAAGCAAAAATTATCTTCTTATGAATGAAAATTTAAAAAAGTTTTATCCTTGCGATACACAGAAAAATGTTCCGAATCCATTAAAAACACACACAATTCAGAGCACCACACACGTCCTTCGCTTTCCGCTAAAGTTGACACAGAAGTATCGGCGAAATACAGCAAATATAGGACTTCGGGAACAACAAACACGGGTAGCGGAAAAAACACAGGGCGGCGAAACCAGAAGCGCGATCTCGAAACCATAACAGCATCGTAACACCGGAACGGTCATAACGGAAAATGTAGACACGGAGAACCATACAAGTCTATGACTTTCGATTTCGGGAGCGTCATACACACCACTGGCTAGAAGGCACAGGTATCAGAACCGGGAACAGCAAATTCTTTTCGGTCGCACACCGCTGGGTAATCAAAAATCCTCTCATCCCTCAGTAAAATCCGAGAAAGTTCACAGCACCAGGATCCATCACTGAACACCGCAGGGAGACTTCAAAATTCAGATGACATGGAGACGGGAGAGTCCGCAGAACATTTGTTTTTCTTAAGAACAGTTTTTTTTGCACATTCTTACTTTGGGAAAAGGAAACTCCGACAGCCGGTGATGTGCCGGGAACAATTACTCATGAAAACGAGCTGGTCATGACGCGCCAAGTTTATATGAGGGAGTTGTCGGAGGTGGATTAAGAGAACGTTCCCTCGGCCGCTTACATGACGTATAGTGTATTAAAAACATACATGAAGTACGCTGAGGACTTAGAAGAACAGGAAGACGAGTCGAATTCAGAAAAAGCTACGTTATTGGAGGTAACAGCAAAACAGTCTTAAAGGAAATAACTTCAATTACGTACACGCTTAAAAATGTCGAGCTAAATAAGCTCCGACGGAGCTAATTTACACTCCTTTTCCCACTTCAAACAGCCATTCTCCCAATGGAGCTAAATTAACTCCACCTATCGATAAAAATCAGTGGAGTGAAAAAACACTCCTTTTATGAACATTTTTATAAACGCTCCACTTTGACTTTATTTTATACACAAAAGGAGTGTTTCTAAGAAATTTGTTTCTTTTTTTTATTAATATAGCTGTACTCAATTTTGATTATTATTTTAAGCTGATAAGGAGTATTTTAGGAAATTTTGATTTAATATTAGACTTAAATTTGATTATTTTAAGATATAAAAGGAGTGTTTTCAAGTATTTTCTTTCCGGTTCGTCCACATTGCTTGACCTTAAAAATGTGTAATTATTAATTGATTATGCTTCTTAATCATGTCACAACATCACTAAAGAAGCCCCCCCTCCCTCAAGGGGGGGAGGTCCCCCCCCTAGTGCTTAACTTTTTGTATTTTAATGCTAGTGTTAGCAAGTCCAATTATAGACCCCGTAAGTAAAGATATAGCGTCAATGGTGGGTCCACAGGGGGGGGTGCCCCCCCAGACGAATTAAATTTATATTATTGGATTGAATTATTTTGTAAATTCAAATGCATTTATGAAAGGAGACTCCATAATGCGCTCCGTATATTCCCCCCCCACACACATTGGGGCACTGCCCCCCCACCGATACTGATTTTTTTCGTATTATTGTAGTGTTTGAAAGCATGTGTTGTATTTCATAAGTACTCGCATGGCACCATTAACGAATCCAGAAGGTGTTGGGAGTCAAATGCATTTAAAGCAGAATGGAGCCCCCCCCCAAACAACCCCCCCCCTATATTGGAAGGAAGCCTTCCCAATACTGGATTTTTTTTTAATAGTTTGAAAGCCTCATATATGTGAGAGCCCCTATGAGTACTCATATGCTGCCATTGGTGGATCCCAGTGGCGTAGCCAAGGGGAGGGGGTTAGGGGGGTCATAACCCCCCCCCCCATGAGGAATTTTTTGCCATACAAAATGTATATTCTTCACTCCCTTATCACACACGTATACACATA
>JAWZYV010018867.1:0-30922 GCA_038373885.1 Cheiracanthium punctorium | reverse complement strand
TTAATACCACGGAAATTAAGCCAGTTTTATGCCAAATCTATCTATCTGTAATAATAAAAATGAATGTTCTCCAGACAAATCTACAGAAAGCAGAGCTTTGAAAATTTGAGCATGACTGAGCCGATAACTTCGGTAAAGTGCACCTGAGGCTCAGAATTTCGAAATTTTAACTACTTTTCTAACTATTAATTAAAAACCGTTTTATCGCCCGCACAAAATGATTTATGCTTTTGAAATAAAGCAGAAATTCTATTTGCAAAATCACATGCATTTCATAACATGAATTGGTATGGAAATTATGTTGATTTTACGCCAAATCAAAAAGCATAAGTAAAGAAAAGGGTACTTACGTATTATAACCGCGGTCCGCCTAGACAAGCGATTTTTTGCCGAAATAAATGCCGGCACATAAATTATTAATGGTTCTGAATACGATTGGCAACAGTTTGGCAACTCATTTGACGCAAAAACAGTTTGGAGGGAATGACCGCCGGGATAATACGTAAGTTCCAAGAAAAGTCCAGATGTGTTTCTTAAAGTTCACAAATTTCCAAATCCTACCAATAATATAAATGTGTACGTTTGTGTGTTTCGATGTTTTTGACTGAATCACACAAAAATGGTTGAACGGATTTGGAAAAATTTGTAATGAAAATAGCTTATGCCCTGGATTAACATACAGGCAGCCTTTCAAGCATATAGCATAAATAATACTTTTACAAAGACACTCAAAATAATTCTAATGCATTGCGCTCTATGGAAATTTTGTAGCTACTAAACCGATTCTAAAACTTTTTTCACTGATTGAAAGTTACATTATTCCTGAGTATTATTGTTTGTTTGTTTTTGTACTAAGACCGATTGACTGCACTAGGGTCCTAGGCCTATATGGCGAATTCCTCTGTGGGGGACTTTCTAAGGGATCCTAGCTCGTATTTACGCGAGGTCTTTTTAGAAAACCACGGAAAACTGGGAGTGGCTAGGTCGACAGGCGCAATCGGGGTTTGAACCTGGCACCTCCCGCCTTGCAGTTTTGAGAGCAGAACTTCTTAGACACTGGTGGCATCCAAAGTGTTATAGGCTACCTTTAATGCATATATCACATTTAGTTCTTTTACAGGGATGCTAATAAGAATTACATTACGCTCTATGTGCATCTCTGTAAGTACTGAAGCAATTCCTAAACTTTTTTTACTGATAGTAAGCTACACTATTCTTGAGTATTATAGGCTAAAATTCATGCATGTAGCGTAAATAGTTCCTTTACAAGAACACTCAAAATAATTCTAATACATTACGCTCTCTGGGTATCTTTGTAACTACAGAACCGATTCTAAAACTTTTTCACTAATAGAAAGATGCTGTATTCCTGATTAACATAGACTAAAATTCGTGCATATAGCATAAATATTTCTTTTACAAAACAGTTCGCAAATACTATCATAACTGTCTCTATTCGCCAAATTGCTTTAAAAAATCTAAATTTAGTAACTCTGCATATTCTCTTATTTTAAATAAAGTATACTACCATGCATTATATTTCGTTTGAAACAAGTATAAAGCAAATAATATTTAAATGCAGTTTCTTTTGTCGCAACAATATTTGTTACTCACACATGCTACATTTCTCTCGGGACCTAATTCTAAAGCCGACGCGGACGAAATCGCGGGTAGCAACTAGTATTTTTATATATTACACGCTTATTTTTAACTCAGCTGTGTCACTTATATTTGAACTCGTTTCTGAAACAATTGTACTTAAAAAGAAAAACAGCACACAGTACTCATTTTAAACATTTTAACAGCGTGTAAAACAATCTGCTCTTGATTTCTAACTTCCTATTTTGGCCGATCGTCCCGAGCCACTTCGCGAATTGGCCGGCCAAAGACCGAAATCAAGAAAAGATCGGCCATTGGCCGGTAAGTTTACAGCAAAGTTGGCCAAAACGCTAACTGGCCGATTTCGGACTTTGGCCGTAACATGTACATTAAATGTTAAATAAATTTAATTACTAAGTGGTTTCCGATAGAAAAATGGCTGATTACATGAAAATTCATTTTATTTTAATGTGTGATTACGAGGGTAGCTCAAAAAAGTAAGGTTACAAGTTAACGAAAAATTTTATTCACGAAATGCAAGAGATATACATACATAGCAAGGCCTTTGCATAGATTAATTTTCAACTTAGTCTGGATGGGCATAAAAGCATTTGTCTCATTTGTATACAAATCTATGGAAACTGGCGTCGTAGAAATCAGTCAGTCAAAAATCAGTCTTTAGCGGCCAAAAAGAAGGAAATCACTGGTTGCGAGATCCGGGCTGTAAGGAGAACGCTCCTGTACGCTCCATCGAAAGCGCTATAGTCAACCATGTGACGTACCCAGCTCCATCTAGTATCACTTGATTGCTAAGATCATCTGTTGTACTTAGACAAGGAATTTCATTCTCTCGGAAAATGCATGCACCAGTGAAAGCTCTTGTTATCTTAATTTTTGAACCCGTTGCGTACTATAATAAAGATATAACTAACTATAGAATAGTAATAAACAAAGTTCCCATTCAGTCACTTCACTTTACCAGTTTTACTATCGTTATTAGTATAGCATTAGCATTTAATATGTGTATCATGTTCTGAACTTAATAAGCATATTGTTACTTTAAAATTGTTTTCCTGATTTGCATCTCAAAAAACCATCTTAATCGCCATTCTTACATTCCTCCCTAATAGAATTACTGAGGTAATGAACATTCAAATGCAGAAAAAAGGACACTAAAGCATACTGTTGAAACAAATAAACTTCACACACACTCAAATTAAGTAAAATCAAGCTTACTGTCAAAAACGCATGTTATTCCGTTGTTGGTTAATTTCATTCCATCAGGACATGCGCATATGTATTTGTTTGGGATTTCAGGTATATTAGGAGTCGGTAAACAGAAGTGAGAACAATGAGCCTTCATATCAGTGCAGTAATTAGTTCCTGTGAAAGAGAAAAATCATACATTAATTATTTCAATCAACGTAGAATGATATCCAAGTTTTTTCAAAATTTTATATTGAAAAAAACTTTCCCCGTCTACTTAGCTTTAGAATGATAGTATTCTTCGTCAAATGTCAAAGAAAGTACTCCACTTGGAATCAAAACAAGGGGTTTAAAAAATTTAGTGTTACTGTAACTTTTAACGATTTTTTTTATTTATTAGCCGCCAAGGCGGTCAGCTTCGCCGCCCCTTACCGTACTGTTCTATATACTCAGTGCAGTGTTGGCCAAATTATCGGAGTCATATCAACAAGAATCATGTTTCTTTGTTTTAACAGTATTTGTCATTAAATTTATTTAAGTTAGAGCTGCTACAAATTTTGGATGTTTTTATAAAAACTGATGGTGGCCCTGAGGGCAAAGCCTAGTTCTAATATTGCAAGATGTGTGAAAAGACATAAGTGGTGACATTTCCATTCGTAAAATTGTTATAAAAAAATCTGATGTGTCCAACACATGACTTCTTTGCACGTCTATTAATTCAAAAATGTTTTTTACGCATTTCCTCTAAACTTATTTGTTTGAAAGAGATAAAATATCAATAATAGTAAGGTTTAGCGATTTCTAGCCAAATATTTCGATATCGCCATGCTGAGTTCAATTTGAAAGATTTCCTTCTGACACTTTATTTGGCGATTTTTCACCAAAAGCCGAAAAACTTGAGATAATTTGCGAGATTTTGGGGATAGCCAAAGTAGTCATTGACCACAGACTTTCAATGAATTGAATGCATCCATACACCTTAATGTATTTAAAGTCATTTGGCTCACCCTGTAAATAAATTCCCAGTCGATTGCTGTCAAAAATGATATTGAAAACAGTTAGATATTATAATATAGTTCTAAATACAAAAGTTCAAAATTCTACGGGTTAAAGTTTTAGAGTTATACAAAATACGAAATAATTTTTGGCTCCAAATTTGGCGATATTTTGGCGAAACTCGTCAATGTCGACGACATTTCGCGAGATTTTAAGCATGGACCGAACAATGACAGATTATCGCCAAATTTGGCGATATTTCACCAAAACTCGCAAAGAACAATGACAAATGGCGATACTTTGGGCATGGACCAAATGACTGACTATCGCCAAATTTGGCGACATTTCGGCAAAACTCGCCAAGGTCGAGGACAGACGGCGAGATTTTGGGCATGTACCAAACAATGACTGACTACAATTGTATTATATTGAAGATGTCCATAGACATTAAAGTACTGAAATTCTTTTCGGGGTTCCTGTAAAGAAACTCTCCAGTAGATTGGAACCAAAAATCGAGATGCACAACTAGATGTTACAACAATCTTATATATGAAATTTCATAATAGTTTTTGAGATTTGAGAGTTAAATATGCACACACGTACACCAATAGTCGCCAAGCTTGGCGACTTTTGGCATAGTTCTTGAGGGAGGCACGTGACCGTGGTCGGACCATTACTTATGTGGTAGGACGGTATTGTGCTTGAAATGGATGAATGCCCCTAAAATTGCCATTGACCGTAATGTATTGGAAATCTTTTGAGTGTTCCTATAGCAGAACTGTAAATGATAAAGACACTTTTTTTTAATGGAAAAATTCATTTTCTAACTCTTTACAGCATATATCACTTCTGAGTCGTTTGAAATAGCCCAATACCTCTAAAAAACGCTTTGATGAATTTCGGCCCATAGAGCGTAATGTATTTACAATCTTTTAGGCGGTTCTGTAGATAAACTATCCAGTCGAATGGAACCGAAAGGGGAGATGCACAACTAGATGTTACAACAATCCTGAATATAAAGTTTTAACATTCTAGGCCTAATAGTTTTTGCGATATGCGAGTTTAATGAATTTCGGCTCATAGAGCGTAATGTATTTCGGATGTTTTGGGCGGTCCTGTAGATAAACTATCCAGTCGAATGGAACCTATAGGAGAGGTGCACAACTAGATGTTACAACTATCCAAAATGTGAAGATTCGACATTCTACGCCTAATAGTTTTTGAGTTAGGCGAGTTTAATGAATTTCGACCCATAGAGCGTAATGTATTTCGAATCTTTTGGGCGGTCCTGTACATAAACTATATATTCGATTGCTACCAAAAGGGGAGGTGCATAACTACATCATAGAACAATCCTAAATATCAAATCTCAATATTCTACGACCAATAGTTTTTGAGATATGCGAGTTATACATACGTACGTACGTACGTACGTACAGACGGGATGGAAAAACTGACCACAATAGACTCGCCGCTGGTCAATATGAGTTGCAGACGCGTTAATATGATCGTGCATGCTAGCCTACGATGAGATGCATCGAAAAAATTCTTAAAATTAAATTTGCAGGTAGTCAAAATCGTTTTTTACTTCCTTGTACGTAGTATAAGGAAGTAATGTGATCCCGAAAAATTTTGGGGGCCAAATTTCGACAAAAAAACCGATTTTGACTACCTCTAAATTTAATTTTAAGAATTTTTTCGATGCATCTCATCGTAGGCTAGCATGCACGATCCTATTAACGCGTCTGCAACTCATTTTGACCAGCGGCGAGTCTATTGTGGTCAGTTTTTCCATGCCGTCTGTACGTACGTATGTATGTAACTCGCATATCTCAAAAACTATTGGTCGTAGAATGTTGAGATTTGATATTTAGGATTGTTCTATGATCTAGTTGTGCACCTCCCCTTTTGGTCGCAATCGAATGTATAGTTTATGTACAGGACCGTTGTTAATAAGTTACGAATGACCGTTGTTAATTAAGTTATGTACAGGACCGTTATTTTGTGCACCTCCCCTATTGGTTCCATTCGACTGGATAGTTTATCTACAGGACCGCCCAAAACATTCGAAATACATTACGCTCAATGGGCCGAAATTCATTAAACTCGCATATCTCAAAAACTATTAGGCGTAGAATGTTGAAACTTTATATTTAGGATTGTTGTAACATCTAGTTGTGCACCTCCCCTTTCGGTTCCATTCGACTGGACAGTTTATCTACAGAACCGCCTAAAATATTCGAAATACATTACGCTCTATGGGCCGACATTCATCAAAGCGTTTTTTAGAGATTTTGGGCTATTTCAAACGACTCACGAGTGATATATGCTGTAAAGAGTTAGAAAATGAATTTCTCCATTAAAAAAAGTGTCTTTATCATTTACAGTTCTGCTACAGGAACACTCAAAAGATTTCCAATACATTACGGTCAATGGCAATTTTAGGGACATTCATCCATTTCAAGCACAATACCATCCTACCACATAAGTTAGGTAATGGTCCGACCACGGTCACGTGCCTCCCTCAAGAACTATGCCAAAAGTCGCCAAGCTTGGCGACTTTTGGTGTACGTGTGTGCATATTTAACTCTCAAATCTCAAATCTATTATGAAATTTCATATGTAAGATTGTTGTAACATCTAGTTGTGCATCTCGATTTTTGGTTCCAATCTACTGGAGTTTCTTTACAGGACCACCAAAAAGAATTTCAGTACTTTAATGTCTATGGAAATCTTCAATATAATACAATTGTAGGCAGTCATTGTTTGGTACATGCCCAAAATCTCGCCGTCTGTCCTCGACCTTGGCGAGTTTTGCCGAAATGTCGCCAAATTTGGCGATAGTCAGTCATTTGGTCCATGCCCAAAGTATCGCCATTTGTCATCGTTCTTGGCGCGTTTTGGCGAAATATCGCCAAATTTGACGATAATCTGTCATTGTTGGTCCATGCTTAAAATCTCGCCAAATGTCGTCGACATTGACGAGTTTCGCCGAAATATCACCAAATTTGGCGCCAAAAATTATTTCGTATTTTGTATAACTCTAAAACTTTAACCCGTAGAATTTTGAACTTTTGTATTTAGAACTATATTATAATATCTAACTGTTTTCAATATCTTTTTTGACAGCAATCGACTAGGGGGCAATTTACAGGGTGAGCCAAATGACTTTAAATACATTAAGGTGTATGGATGCATTCAATTCATTGAAAGTCAGTGGTCAATGACTACTTTGGCTATCCCCAAAATCTCGCAAACTATCTCAAGTTTGTCGGCTTTTGGTGAAATATCGCCAAATAAAGTGTCAGAAGGAAATCTTTCAAATTGAACTCAACTTGGCGATATCGAAATATTTGGCTAGAAATTGCTATACTTTACTATTATTGATATTTTATCTCTTTCAAACAAATAAGTTTAGAGGAAGTGCGTAAAAAACATTTTTGAATTAATAGACGTGCAAGGAAGTCATGTGTTGGACACATCAGATTTTTTTGTCGAAATTTGGCCCCCAAAATTTTTCGGGATCACATTACTTCCTTATACTACGTACAAGGAAGTAATACTGTATTGGGTGATAACGTGTTGTACAAATTATTAAATAAATACTTCTTAATTGTAGCAGCTGCGGGGTTAATATGCCAAAGTTAGCAATCTGAAGTGTTTTATAGTACAGTTTCATTATTTAATACGTACCCTTTTTTACAAAAATATAATAGAAACAGGAAATGACTAAAATGTGCTTCAGCCCACTGCAAGGCGAAATTTGGCGATATTTCGGAAAACTATCCAAGGTCGATGAAAAATGACGTGATTTTGGGTTTGCACCAAACAATGACTGACTATCGCCAAATCTGGCGATATTTCGCCAAACCTCACCAAGGCCGATGACAAATGGCGAGATTTTAGACATGGACCAAACAATGACTGACTACAGATGTAATATATTGAAGATGCCCATAGACGTTAATGTATTGAAATTCTTTTGAGTAGACCTGTAAATAAGCTTTCCAGTAGATTAGAACCAACAATCGAGATGCACAACTAGATGTAACAACAATCTTATATATGAAATTTCAACATTCTACGACTAACAGTTTTTGAGATTTGACAGTTAAATACATACACACGTACACCAAAAGCAGCCAAGCTTGGCGACTTTTGGCGTAATTCTTGAGGGAGGCACGTGACCGCGGTCGGACCATTGCCTAACTATATGGTAGGACGGTACTGTGCTTGAAATGGATGAATGTCCCTAAAATTGAAAATTAGATATTAATATATTTAAATCTGACACTGTTGGATGTTTGCACATGTGCTATTGTTATTACGCTAATGTTTACATCTAGTTGTTTCCGTTCCCAGCATAGAAATATCGCCGATTTTGGTACCGCTTACGTTAGTGTATTATGTAAGTAAATTTGTGAGATTCCTCATACTCTGTACTGGTTCTTTGCTTAGCAACTTTTAAAAATACGTGTAAATCTGTAATCTGTTATTTCATCAGTCAAGGTAGCAATTTCAGATGAATCATTTTCTAATTTTTACCACAAAAATCTTGTAACGTTTCTGTCCTTTTCGTGTATTAATAACTGTGAGAAAGCTTCTTTTTCATCACATATAACAGCGTATTTATGCATTCGGAATCTCATTCAGCGTATTTATGCATTCGGAGTAGACAGCCAACAATTTCAGGAAGGAGATTCTGACCGGCTTCCAAAGAGTCATTCAGTGACGGCATTCCTGGAACATGTGATGAGGCATCAAACAAAATTCTCCATTTGCTTTCAGTTTGTGTCTTCTTTTTACTTCCTTGTACGCAGTATAAGGAAGTAATGTGATCCCGAAAAATTTTGGAGGCCAAATTTCGAAGAAAAAACCGATTTTGACTAACTCTAAATTTAATTTAAAGAATTTTTTCGATGCATCTCATCGTAAGCTAGCTCCTCTTTCGGTTCCATTCGACTGGATAGTTTATTCATTAAACTCGCATATCACATGTAACCCGTTACCGAATCGCATGTTACATTAAACGAAATTCATTAAACTCGCATATCACAAAAACTATTAGGCGTAGAATGTTAAAACTTTCTACTTAGGATTGTTGTAACATCTACTTGTGCCGTTCCCCTTTCGGTTTGATTCGACTGCATATTTTATCTACAGGGCAGCTCAAAAGATTCTAAATACATTATGCTCTATGGGCCGAAATTCATTACAGCGTATTTTAGTGGTATTGGGCTATTTCAAACGACTCAGATGTGATATATGCTGTTAAGAATTACAAAATGAATTTCTCCATTAAAAAAGGTGTCTTTATTGAAGTAAAACTTCTTTAGGCGCAACTAGGGAGTAACTCAGATATTTTTTTCTGACGGAAGTAATGCTCACGTGGTTTTGGAAAAGCGGAAGCTGCCTGCGATCGAACCCAACCAGCAGGCGAAAACTACGTTTTAAGAACACGGTGATAGAAAAACATGAAGAAATGGAACCTGCAATCGAGCCAAACTAGCAGACGAAAACTACATTTCAAGAGCACGGAAACAGAATAATACTTCGAACAAAACCAGCAGAGGACAACAAAGGTTTAAGAACACTGCCATAGAAAAAGGCAATAATAGACCCTATGTGCATTCGATACCAACCAACAGATGAAAACACCAGTTTAAGAACACAGTTAAAGAAAAATACCACAACATAGACATTCTCTCGATTCAAATCCTACGGAAAAACGTTTTAAGAAAACAGTGAAAGAATAATAGTCCAACACGGACACTTCCTGGATGCTAACCTAAGGTGACCATATTTCTAAACAGTATTTTGGGGACAAATCAAGCATTGTCCTGGAATCCAAGGAAAACTTGGGGACACTAGAAAATATCTTTGGGGACTTATTCGAGGACACAACATATTACCATGCTAATAGCTCTTTATATCAATTGTGTATTCTTATTTCTAATAAATTAATAGAAGTATTTATAAATATTTATTTAAACGAGAAATATGAAAGGAAAACCATGTTGAAATATTGCAATTTATTCATAATTTAATACTTGGTATAGTATTTGTATTTTTCAGAAGACATTGCTTTTTACATCGGCTCGTTTTGTGATCATTTTTCATGAAACATTTTACACCCTCTAAAAAAAGTATTCGAGTGCAAGAAAAATTTCGTACTTCAATTTCATATTTAAAGCATGGTTGTTCCTGAAAAGTGATTAATCATTAACAAAACTGAAATGGGAAATTTGACTCATAGTCGAATACTTTATTGAATGTCTGTACACGCTACACATACAATGACAACAAACGTTTTCAGAGATCGAATTTCATTGCTTCTCTGAGTAAAAGGCAGGCCCGGACTGGCTCTCTTGGGGGCCTTCGGCTAGATATTTAAAAGGGGCCTCTTCAGGAGCCGATTTGTGGATTTGGGAGCCCTGGGCAAAAGTTTCATTGAGGGCCCCCTCTTTCGAAAACTTTTTCAAAATTTACAAATTTTTAAAGAACAATTTGGGTGCCCGAGCGCTTGCCCCGATTGCCCTCCCGGAAATCAGGCCCTGCCTCTTACTGAGGAATTTAGAGGGAATAGAATATTAGAATATGTAGTATTTGTAAATTAGGCTTACGTGCCTAAAATCAAATTTAACTATTTTAGAGATTTGGGGGGGGCCCCCTTGCGTCGCGGGGTTTCTGGGATCCTCCGCTGCGTCACTGCGTAAGATTGCTGGAAAATAAATAATCAAATTACGCTTATTATAAAGTTGTATATCCACTTTTGAATGCCTCACCGGGGCCGCCTTGGGCCGGGGGCCCTCGGCGATCGCCGACCAGCCGACCTGGCCAGTCCGGGCCTGGTAGAAGGCGCCTTTAGTTGCTTTATTTTTCTTATTTCTTCAATTTTTTCTGAAAGAAATAAACTAAACGGAAACTTTCAGGGGAAAAAAGTACACCCTCCAAAAAAAGTATTCGAGCAAGAGAGAAATTTCCTACGTTGGTTCCGTATATTAAAAATTATTTATCATAGAATATGAATTAGGATATGTATAAATATGACTTTCCATATTTCTAACAAGTTGTGCGTTTTTCAAAAACTCAATTATTATTCGCAAATCTAAAATAGGAAATTTTTCTCTTGCTCGAATACATTTTTTTGGAGGGTGTACAAATCTTTAAATTTGGGGACTTTTCGCGTCCCCAAGAAGTCAAGGTATTTTTAGGGACAAAGTAAAAAAAAATCTATATTTGGGGCTGTCCTCGAATTCGAAGACGTATGGTCTCCTTTATGCTATCCCGACATCCAGACGGAACAACGGTTTAAGAACACGGGTATGTAACACCACAAAGAAAAAAATCTGATGTGTCCAACACATGACTTCCTTGCACGTCTATTAAATCAAAAATGTTTTTTACGCACTTCCTCTAAACTTATTTGTTTGAAAGATATAAAATATCAATAATAGTAAGATATAGCGATTTCTAGCCAAACATTTCGATATCGCCAAGCTGAGTTCAATTTGAAAGATTTCTTTTTGACACTTTATTTGGCGATATTTCACCAAAAGCCGACAAACTTGAGATAGTTTGCGAGATGTTGGGGATAGCCAAAGTATTCATTGACCACAGACTTTCAATGAATTGAATGCATCCATACACCTTAATGTATTTAAAGTCATTTGGCTCACCCTGTAAATAAATTCCCAGTCGATTGCTGTCAAAAAATATATTGAAAACGTTTAGATATTATAATATAGTTCTAAATACAAAGTTCAAAAATTTACGGGTTAAAGTTTTAGAGTTATACAAAATACGAAATAATTTTTGGCGCCAAATTTGGCGATATTTCGGCGAAACTCGTCAATGTCGACGACATTTGGCGAGATATTAAGCATGGACCAACAATGACAGATCATCGCCAAATTTGGCGATATTTCGCCAAAACTCGCCAAGAACGATGACAAATGGCCGATACTTTGGGGCATGGACCAAATGACTGACTATCGCCAAATTTGGCGACATTTCGGCAAAACTCGCCAAGGTCGAGGACAGACGACGAGATTTTGGGCATGTACCAAACAATGACTGTCTACAATTGTATTATATTGAACATGTCCATAGACATTAAAGTACTGAAATTCTTTTCGGTGGTCCTGTAAATAAACTCTCCAGTAGATTTTAACCAAAAATCGAGATGCACAACTAGATGCTACAGCAATCTTATATATGAAATTTCATAATAGTTTTTGAGATTTGAGAGTTAAATATGCACACACGTACACAAAAAAGTCGCCAAGCTTGGCGACTTTTGGCATAGTACTTGAGGGAGGCACGTGACCGTGGTCGGACCATTACCTAACTTATGTGGTAGGACGGTATTGTGCTTGAAATGGATGAATCTCCTAAAATTGCCATTGACCGTAATGTATTGGAAATCTTTTGAGTGTTCCTGTAGCAGAACTGTAAATGATAAAGACACTTTTTTTAATGGAGAAATTCATTTTCTAACTCTTTACAGCATATATCACTTCTGAGTCGTTTGAAATAGCCCAATACCTCTAAAAAACGCGTTGATGAATTTCGGCCCATAGAGCGTAATGTATTTCGAATCTTTTAGGCGGTTCTGTAGATAAACTATTCAGTCGAATGGAACCGAAAGGGGAGGTGCACAACTAGATGTTACAACAATCCTAAATATAAAGTTTCAACATTCTACGCCTAATAGTTTTTGAGATATGCGAGTTTTAATGAATTTCGGCCCATTGAGCGTAATGTATTTCGAATGTTTTGGGCGGTCCTGTAGATAAACTATCCAATCGAATGGAACCAAAAGGGGAGGTGCACACTAGAACACTGGCTGCATACGGTTTAAGAACAGAATAAAAGAATAACAAATGGACACTCCGTGGATTCTAACCCAACCTCAAGACGGAGGCGGTTTAACACGGGGATGGAACACCACAAAGAAACGGACCATGGCTGCAATCAATCCTAAACAATAAACAGAACCTGCAGTTTAAAAACACGGATGCAGAATAATAATTTGAAACCTACCAACACACGAAATCAACGCTTAAGAACACTGTGACAGAAAAACACAAAAAAATGTACACTACCTGCATTCGAATCCAACAAACAGAGGAAAACATCAGTTAAAGTATAATACTAGACTATGTACATTCCCCCCATTCAAACCCAACCTCCAGACGGAACAATGGCATATGAAAACAGTTAAAGAATAATACTACAACATGGACACTTCCTAGATTCTAACCCAATTTCCAGACGGAACAACGGTTTAATGGGATCTGTATCTCTCGAAAATGCACAAGAAAAACCTGCTTCCCCCCATTTCCGCATGGAAGGCGTGGGGAACAAGGTAATTAACAAACTGCCGACGTGACAGCCTACCTACCGCCTGATAAATTACTTTGTATTGTAGGAGCACATGTCCGGTGAATCTGACCAACTGGTCTCCCTCACCTCTTTCCCCCCTAAATACTCGGGAATCTACGCAACGTTGTAGGAAACCAAAGTTCTTTTCTCGGTGGCTTACATGTACACTCACCCAGAGCCAGATTTTTGTCTGATGAAGATTGGAAAAAGAGATATTTTGTTTTTTGTCCCCTCTCATAATGAGCAGGTAGTGAGAGTGACGCTTGTGCTCTAAAAATAGTAAAATTAGTGATTATCTTTTTACTATACTTCTTTATCTGAAAAATTTCTTTATAAAGCTTTGATAATGAACGAAAAATAATATATCTAATGGGCCCCTTTCAAGATGAGGCCCTGGACACAGCCCCGATTTGCTCATGCGATAAGACCCCGTGTACATATTTTCAATAAAGTGTCCAATGTCAGATATATCTCATTTACCTGAACCTTATATAAGACGCTGTCCTTCATAAAATGTGCAAAGTGTTCCATATAATTATTATTATTTCTTATATTTTTTTCGAACTGTGCATTTTTTCATAAAAGTTTATATAGTTAGTTAGGAAAGAGAAATAGGAAATTTGGCTTTCACTCGATCATTTTTGAAGTTGTAATGCAAAAAAAAAAATATGACAGTTAAAAAAAAAAGAGAGAGAGAGAGAGAGTATAATGTACTTGAGTGTAGGGTAATAAAGCTTTCATTTAAATTATCTCAAGCGTACGAGAAAAATAAAAATTAAAAATTCTTCGATGTTTCATTTAAAGGACTTGTTTAGTAAATTTGTTAAATGAAATATCTATATTAATCTTTGTTAGATAATAAACGTTTTTAAAGACCTTTATTTATGTTCTGCATATGCGAAAAAATTCCAAGAAAAATTAAGAGCACGAATCTGAGAAAGTAACACACCTAGGATTCATGCCATCTGAGATTTTTACCAAAAAATTCCCAGTTGTTATTTATCTTATTAATGTAGCAAATCCAGAATATTTTGTCTCAAAGTGAGTTGTTCATTTTTTATGGCCCACTAAAAAAGCAGACCGTAGCCAGATTTTCTATTCAGGGGGCTGGGGGCACCCTAACTTAAGTGGGGTGGCATCCTATATTTTTTTGAATGATAACATTTTTATCTATATTTCTCTTCATTAAATAATAGCATAAGTTTATAATTAAATAAATTCTGAAAAGTCCAAACGGCTTCCAAGAAGTAAAAGTTCCTTGGCTTAAACAGAATGGATTTAAAGTTGTCAAGATCATATTTGGAAGATGAGAACACAAAACAAAAATGACAGAGTATTACAAAGAAAAACTTTGTATATATAAACTTGATATATAAACTTGATATAAAACTTTGATAACTTTACCTTATATACAAAAATTTTTCAAAGCATCTGCATTAAACTTTTTTTATGTGAAATTTTCTAAGGGGGATGGGGCTCAGCCCCACCTGGCACCCCTTTGGCTAAGGGCCTGTAAAAAAGTCCGTGCAGCACACAAAAGTGGGCGTTTTTCTCAGACATAGAAAATGCTGTGGTCAAAAACTCTTTGCGGGAACAACTTGCCATGATATTTATTTCACATCTATAATGTTAGACGATAGAACTTCATGAAATATATGAGAAATCTGTGGCAGGTTATCGACGCAAAGTCACTGAAGGTCACAAAAACACACATTTTCTTTCTTTCTTTCTTTATTTTATTTTTTGTCATTTTTAAGGCTTAACCATAGCTTGCGCCTTCAAGTTGCTAAGGCAAAAGAGGAGTCCTTTGAAAGACATGTACTAGCACTTATAAAAAATGCATGTATAGTTGACGCAAGTTGAATGCGCTTTTAGATTTATAAGACCAAAATCTGAAAATTTTCGATTTTGACTGAAATTCGAAGTTTCATAAATTCTTGCGGCAGAAGTTTATTGAAAGTAATTCTTTTGGATCGTTTTTATGTGAATATATTGTATTATTTGAATGCTCAGCGCTTATACCAAGTTTTGCGCGCAAGATTAGGACCCACTGGCGCATTGACTTAAATTGAATTAAATGAATTTAATTCAATTTAAATTATCTATATTTAATAATTTTAGCGACTTAAATTGCTAAATTTAAGCAGGGCCTGATTATGACCAACAGGGGCCCCGGACATTGATGAATTTTGGGGGCCCCATCCATGAATTTTTTTTTTATTTTTCAAAAAAATTTGATATAAAAGAAGACTATTTCAGAACATTTGAAATTGGGGGCCCTTTACAAAGTCCCGATTTTCCCATGCGATAATAAGGCTCTGAATTTTAGTATTTTTGGGGGAAACGGGTGGATTTTCAAAATTTTAAGGTCGCCTACGTCTTCTCTCTATCATTTTGCGCATCTTTATGCAGTTAGAGGGAGTAATCAAAAGCGAAGCGCTGTTAATTTGTCAACGGTAATGGTTAAAAAAACATGAGTACAAATTTTTGTCAATTTTAAATGTATGACGTACAACTGGCGCCATTCCCACATGTAATCCAAAAAAAAAAAAAAAAAAAAAAATCCTTCGGAATTGGACCACTGAAATGCTTAATATATATTAATCCTTATATCAATGCTTTATTTAGGCGAAAACAATTTATTCGT
The DNA here is from genome assembly GCA_038373885.1 of Cheiracanthium punctorium. Taxonomy (NCBI): domain Eukaryota; kingdom Metazoa; phylum Arthropoda; class Arachnida; order Araneae; family Cheiracanthiidae; genus Cheiracanthium; species Cheiracanthium punctorium. Next base: position 15,087 of record JAWZYV010018867.1, on the reverse strand, counting down.
TTTAATATTCTTAAAAGAAGTAGAAGTTTAATAATTTCGAGAAGCTATTTCAAATGATTTAAAATCGCAAAAATTTGCAAACCTATTTAGATTATGACGTATAATTTGTTAGAGTTAACCTTTTAACTCATTTGGAACGCTTTCCTTCTTAGAAAAAGTCTGCATTTTAAATTAAGCCTTTCTGCTTAATAATTTGATTTTTTTTTTTTTTTTAATAGCCGATTACTGACAGCTTAGCAGTACGGGAATGATTTATAGCTATTATGCCAGACTTGGGGATCGTCTAGAGCGTGGAGAATCTTTTTTTCCCTACAATTTATCACTCTTAAAAAAAAAAAAAATCAGTTGATTACCAAGAAATCTCTAGGAAACAATGACTTTTTAAATTTAAAATTTTGATTAAATAATACTTATCGTCTGAAACCAGGTTTAGGATGGTTGCTCTCATCATTCATTACTGAAAAGGCGATTTTGAGAAGATTCCTCTTCTCTTACATGTGTAATTTCTTAGCGTGGATCTTTGAACACTCCGCTAAACCGGCAGATTATTCAAAGACCTAGGTGAGCAGGGAAACCTCACAGATCATAGAGAGTAGTGTAGTGCATTTATTTCAAGCCTGCACTCAGGGTATCTGCCAAGTCGGAATGCCTTGGTCGGAGGACTTTTTTAGGTGTTCTTCCGCGTATTCACGATAGACATCCAGCGAAACCGCCCGAAACCCCAGACCGTTAGATTGACAGCCGCGCGGTAGCCCAGAACTCTAGACTTTTACTCTTCAGCCATCTACCATTTTCAGCCCCTTGTGTACTGGGCCATGGTGGGAGGCCCACAGATCATAGAAGGGGAATCATCACCACTGAATCCAACTGGTATTTAATTTTATTTTATCTTAGACAACTGTTCTTTTCAACTAGTTATTTTAATTTTGTTTTAATTTTTAGGACGGAATAGAGCTTTACTGATAAATTTGATCGCGCATTTAATCGTGTTAATTTTCCAGTAAAATCAAACTCAAACATCAATAACTGAGGCCTAGTTTACAGCAATACAGTCTGGACACATACTCAACTTTCCTCACTATTTTTAGGAGGGCCCAATGTCACTTTGATTAAATATTTACCTTACATTTCATTGTTTACATGAAAAATACTATAAGGACTTTTTGGCTTCTAATGTTTCAAGAATATTATTTTTATCATTCCAATTTTAATGAACTAACGCATTATGTAGAAGTTGTCTTTACTTTATTTTATAACACCAGATAGCTACTACATAATGCGTTAGTTCATTAAAATTGGAATGGGAAAAATAATATTCTTGAAACATAGTTGGTTGCCAAAACGTCCTTATAGTATTATTGATGTAAACAATGAAATGTAAGATAAACATTTTAACCTAAGTGACATTGGACTCTCCTAAAAATAGTGAGGGAAGTTGAGTACGTGTTCCGACTGTCTTGTAATTTAATCACGGACTTAATCACGGATCAAGCTCTGTTATTGACGTTTGATTTTATTTTACTGGAAACTTAACGCGATTAAATGCGCAATAAAATAAAGCTGAAAATCGCTTAAAAATGAGAGAGAAGGTGGATTTTCAGATTTTTAAAATAGTGCAGATCGTTTATATATATATTTTTTACATAATTATGAAATTTTTCAAGCCGTTCGCACGAACTGTATGAATTTCATTAAAGTTTTACACAGTAACTTTTTAATCTGATTGGATTAATGACGGTAAAAGTTCTGTTTGGAAGTGGCGGGACCGGATTTGTTAGAGAGTGAATCAAGGATCAGCGTAACTATATAATAGGATAATTACAGAGTTAATATTTATACAGGAGTGTTTTATGACATGTAAATCTGTATTAATTTAAATAATAATATGCACTACATTTCTTTAAAGCCCCTCTTCATCCGTAAGCATGTGTGCCCAAGACTCCATATATGTTAAATCGGTCTCTTCTAATAAAATATGTTTTTTTTTTATATGCCAACTGTTTTGTTGTATTCGAGGCAACAGCGTTTCCTTTTCAGGTAAAATTTGAAAGAAGTAAAATATTTACTCAAAATTTCTTATTTTAATTAAACATTTAAAATTATTGAAAATGAAAAAGTATCCTGGAGATCTTTGAAAACTACGAAATATTCAAACTTATTTCCCGTGCCCGACCATGCTTAGAAGGGTTTGGTTTGGTTTGTGGGATTACGGCCGATTAGCTGCTCGTGGGCTCTAGGCCGACATGCTTAGAAGGGACTCCGGTTCAAACGATTACTTGTCTGAAAAAATACCGAAATCATTCGGCCTCTATCTTCTTTAGTTAGAAAAGGTATGATCACCACATCTGTAAATAATTTTCTGGGGGGTTGAAAGCTGCAATCAAAGTATCGTAGGCGTGTCTTGGCCATTGTGCTCTCTCCCCTCCTTTGGAACCCATCAATCTAAGTGTCACAGGTGTTTTGGCGAGTGGGGGTACGCAGTAACGGGATTTTATGTCACAGCCGCTTTCGAAGCAGAAAAGAAGGAGCAGAAAATTATGTCTCAGCCGCTTTGAACAACGTATACAGATGACGGGATTTTACGTCTCAGCCGCTTGGAGGGTTAAGAACACAGGTATGGAACGCCACAAAGGAACAAACCCCGGCTGCAAACGGTTTAAGAACACAGTTAAAGGATAATACATGGACACTCCCTGGATTCTAACCCAACCTCCAGACGAAACAACGGTTTAAGAACACGGGGATGAATACCACACAGAAAATTAATCTGGTTGTAACTGAATCCAACGTCAAAGAAGTTTTACTTCAATCGCGCGTAAAGATTACACGCACACACTTTTTCATTTATAGTTCTGCTACAGGAACACTCAAAAGCTTTCCAATTCATTACGGTCAATGGCAATTTTAGGGGCATTCATTCATTTCAAGCACAATAGCGTCCTACCACATAAGTTAGGTAATGGTCCGACCACGGTCACGTGCCTCCCTCAAGAACTACGTCAAAAGTCGCCAAGCTTGGCGACTTTTGGTGTACGTGTGTGTGTATTTAACTCTCAAATCTCAAAAACTATTATGAAATTTCATATATAAGATTGTTGTAACATCTAGTTGTGCATCTCGATTTTTGGTTCCAATCTACTGGAGAGTTTATTTACAGAAACACCGAAAAGAATTTCAGTACTTTATTGTCTATGGACATCTTCAATAAAATACAACTGTAGACAGTCATTGTTTGGTCCATGCCCAAAATCTCGCCGTCTGTCGTTGACCTTTGCGAGTTTTGCCGAAATATCGCCAAATTCGGCGATAGTCAGTCATTTGGTGCATGCCCAAAGTATCGCCATTTGTCATTATTCTTGGAGAGTTTTGGCAAAATATCGCCAAATTTTGGCGATAATCTGTCATTGTTCGGTCCTTGCTTAAAATCTCGCCGTCTGTCGTCGACATTGACGAGTTTCACCGAAATATCGCCAAATTTGGCGCCAAAAATTATTTCGAATTTTGTATAACTCTAAAACTTTAACCCGTAGAATTTTGAACTTTTGTATTTAGAACTATTGTAATATCTAACTGTTTTCAATATCTTTTTTGACAGCAATCGACTGGGAATTTATTTACAGGGTGAGCCAAATTACTTTAAATACATTGAGGTGTATGGATGCATTCAATTCATTGAAAGTCTGTGGTAAATGACTACTTTGGCTATCCCCAAAATATCGCAAACTATCTCAAGCTTGTCGGCTTTTGCTGAAATATCGCCAATAAAGTGTCAGAAGGAAATCTTTCAAACTGAACTCAGCTTGGCGATATCGAATATTTGGTTAGAAATCGCTAAACCTTACTATTACTGATATTTTATCTCTTTCAAACAAATAAGTTTAGAGGAAGTGAATCGAAAATATTTTTGATTTAATAGATGTGCAAGGAAGTCATGTGTTGTGCACATCAGATTTTTTACAGCACGATGTGGAAGGTAGTATACTGGTTGTTTATTTGATTCATCTGTAGGACAGACTTCAACATGTTCTTGTTCAATATAATTTAGCATGCATTTTTTTTTGTATTCTGTCTTCAAGGTGTCTCTAGATGCAAGTCTTCTTCGAAGAGAATCGAACCTTTTTTCAGCTGTAACTTTGTTATCGGATAGATGTAGAGCTGTTGGTTTCCAAGGCAGAGAAACCAATCTTCGATTGTCTTTAGTTTCGTAAGCTTTGTAGAATTCTGACAATATTTCTTCATCACGAATAAACATTCTTTTTTTTTGTGTGTGTTTTTTGTATGTCTATGGAGTCCAGTTCCCACAAGCAACGTATTTGATCGTTTAGGCAATCAGTTCAATCTTGTATAGAAATGTGATGAACAGATGTATTTTCAATTATTGTAGTATGCGTTCTGAGTATCAGTCCCAGTACTGAGTATCCAGCCAAACATTGATGGAACCATGACGAAAGATTCTGAAAGCTTGATTGGGGCTTCTGCAGTAACGATTTTCCAGTAATTATCACCACCAACCAGTAGTTCTATTGGCAATGAAGAATAATACGGCGGATCAGCAAGCGTCAATCTTCTCTTAAGAGCCAAGTGAACAACTTCTGTTGGCGCAGTAGGATGTGTAGTAGGGTGGAGCGAAAAAAGTCAAGTTGACATTTCCGAGTCGCTATAGTGCGGAAAAGTTGCGATTGGTAAATACAAGAAAAACAAAAAAAAATATTATTCAGATTGGACTTTATCTTCCGATCGCGCAAACCGTCTAAAAATTCCAAAAAATTGAAAATTTCCGTTCTTTTCTGAAAAAAAAAATTAGTGATACTTATTATTCATCGCTATACTGAAAAATATTGGCTGATTGTACTGTTTAATAATAATAATGAAAAGAATTGCGTTTAGAGAACATCTTCCGATCGCGCAAGCTCAATAAAAATCGGAAAAAAATCAACTTTGTGTGATTTTGTGTTGAGCCGCACTAGAAAAGATGTACAGCAAAGTCAAACGGATTCAGATGAACTACATGGTATATATTTTGACGAAAGGAAGGACGATTAATTCGTCCCTAATTGTAGAAAGGATTGCATTTAAACTGTATCGTCGAACTAATAAAGAAGAATAGAAAAAAGAGATGCACAGTTGGACAAAAAAGAGATGCACAGTTAGACGTTCTAAATACAAAATTTCAACATACTACGGTTAAAAGTTTTAGAGTTATGCGAAATGCAAAATTATTTTTGGCGTCAAATTTGCCGATATTTCGGCAAAACTCGACAAGGTCGACGAAAAATGGCGAGATTTTGGGCATGGACCAAACAATGACTGACTGTCGCCAACTGTCTATCGCAAATTTGGCGATATTTTGGGCATGGAAAATGACTGACTATAGCCAAATTTCGCAATATTTTGGCAGAACTCAACGAGGTCGATGGCAAATGGCGAGATTTTGGGCAAAGACCAAACTATGACAGCTATAATATGTTGAAGATGTCCATAGATATTAATGTATTGAAATTCTTTTGGGTGGTCCTGTAAGTAAACTCTCCTGTAGATTGGAACCAAAAATCGAGATGCACAACTATATGTTACAACAATCTTATGTATGAAATTTCAACATTCGATGAACTATGAAACGATTTTCGAAAAATCTCAAAATCTAATCAAGATTTTTTAAAAATTCGACACTTATGTTTTAAGTTGAATGACCCCCTATCATGACACCAGATTTCATATCATTCGCTTCAGTCGCTCTTGAACAAAAAAAGCGTCACGGAGAGAATGACAGAATGACAGAACGACAGACAGACAAACTTTTTTTTTTGAGGGTCGCACCATATTCCCAGGTGCTTGAAACGGATAGAAATCGCAAAATGTTTGAATTCCACGAAATGTATAGACAAAAGTCTAATTTTATTTATGTAGATTTATGTGGCGAAGTAAGTTACTTTTGGTTTTAAAATACAGAAAATTATTTCATATGTTTTAGTTATGTATTTTTAATTCAGTTTGAGTGTTGATTTCTAATGGAAGTATTTATGTGATATTGCCTATACTAATTTAACTAATTTTATTTTGATACTTATGTTGCATTTGGTAACTGATTTATTTTTTATTGATTTCCATATCAGTATTTTGCAATCTGTTTTAAAAGACAACAAGCTTATGACGGACAGAGTGGTGTACATAGTTTTTTGAACTTGAATATTTTGAAGTTTTTCTTTAAGTAAATCAATTTGATTTCAATTTTTGTTTAATCTTTGGTAGTCTGAATATGCTTTTGTTACAATAGAAAAAGTAGAAAATATTATGTTTTATACTGTTAAGGTTAGGTAAAATATTAAAATGAAAAATGACTTCTACAAGCGAGACTCAGACATAAAATTTAAATACCTATGATCATAACTCAGAAAAGAATGGGTTAACGGTTAATAATGTCGATAGCAGTTCTTAAACCTTGGCAAATAATTTTCGTGAACAAAAGGGGATACAAGCCGAAAGTAATTATGAAAGCTCAGAATAGGAGAAATGATTTCTTTTGACCCCCAAGGTGGGATGAAATTAGAAAAGTGGTAAAGATACTTTACAGGAGATGTTTTTTACTACCGATAGTGTTGATATTTCAGAGTTCTATAATTTAAAGTATAAGATGGGAGATGATTTAAAACATATTTTCACAAGAAAGTTGAAATAGGCACAAATTAGGTTTACCTAAAAAAATAATTGTTGAAGGCTTAACCGAGGGAATAGATTACCATTTAAGATTGACAATCACAGCAAACCCACCTCAGACCATGACAGAGTGGTTGGTATTAGCAACTAAATTAATTAAGATCAAAAATGAAGAAATAAAACAAAACCAAACTACCCGAAGCAATTTTTTCACACCTTGGTTCAATTTTAACAATCAATTTAGACCTTGGAGACCGAGTTTTGACCAACAGAACCAATTTAGGCAGTGGCGACCAAGGTCCGACAATGTTTTAGGAAACAGACGTTTTCCCTCAAAGATTCAGTAATCAGACTAATCATCATCAGGTTTCCAATTTACCACCTAGGCCATGCCGAAATTGTCAGGACTTCGGTATTACTAATGCATAACACTGGGAACAGGTGTGTTCCTTAACAGAGAGATTAAATAATGTACAGATGACAAATCAAAGCCAGGTGAATTCTAATAATGCCCAGGATAGTCAAAATAGTCAATGACTATTAATTGCAGTTAGAGGGCAAATTATTCAAAATGTGCAGAGCCCTCCAAGTTTGTATTTTTCTAACTTTGACTGTGGAATTAATTGTGTTGTGGACACTGCCTCCACTATTTCACTGATTTCGGAAAAGTTAATGACGAAAATAATTTAATCTGTCACACAGGAGCCCCAATTAGGGTTTGGCAAGCCGATAGCGAAATTTTTATAGTAAACAAATGAAATTTAATCTTAAGATTGGCAATTTATGTAACGATGTTTCTGTTTTATGTTATTGATAACGACTTGCCTTATGTCATATTGGGACTTCCGGAATGTAGAAAATTTAAGTTGACAATTGATTGTGCAATACCAAGTGTTTCTCAAAATGGACCTTTGTTAAAGTTAATTAATCAAATTAGAAATGATAAATTTCCTTCATTACACATTTTAGATGATTTTGATAATAATAATGTTTCTTTGAGTTATAAAGATTTTTGTGTAATGATAATGCATTATATGATAAGGGTGTGTAAATGATTGTGGAAATAATTCAGAAATTTTAAATACCTGTAATGAAGTTAACCTTCTCACTCTGGCGGTACAACAGTTGTACCAAAAAATAAATCTGACTGAAGAACGGCGCTGGTACAAATGCCAAGGATGCTTACCAAGGACTTCTTTCCCCTCTTTTGACAGGAAATCCATTCACCCTTCATGGAAGATGGATAAGAGATTCCCGCCTCTAGAAATTCCTTTTCTTATGCTGTGGGAGAGTCAGGCGGGTTAGTAGATAATTGACTGGGGAGAAAGTGGTAGTGAATTTACCGGCATTGAGCATACAGATTTGTATTTTGTTTGCGGACTTTTGTGGTCAGTGATATTTGCCCCCATCTACCAAACAAAAGGCAAGGCGTGCTCTTCAGCTGGGAAGCAGGGGAATGAAATCTTATAGATTCCGCCGCTTTCTGGTACAAAAATCCTCATGTGTGAGCCGGAGCGAAAAGGTTAATTATGATAACTCTGACTATATTTCTTTGAATAATGATGACAGTGTTCATGTTGTTTCTATGAGTAATGATTATTGTTGCACTAAGCAAGTTGGTTCGAATAGAAAAACAATTAAAATGTTATTTACATATAATACAATTAAGCATAGTTGCATACATGGGGGCCGCTCTCAAGACTGCGACCGACGTTCATTAACATCCAGTAACAGACGTAATCCAGTGTTTTTGTTTACGTCTCCGCTGGAAAAGGCGAAAAAGTTCGCCTCTGACATCACCCGGAGAGGCACAAAATATAAGCTGGGTGGGGGAGGAAGAGAGACTGACTTCCCAACATCTTCCCCCCTTTTGAGTTGCGGGAAAGCAACTCAAAACACTTACCTACTGTAGCCTACAAAATACATTAGTAGGTTAGTCGTAATGGTTCTTTTACTACACGACCACTTCGTGTCACTTTTGTAGGACACGCCTTGAAAGATTGATCAAGACTTTGAGAGTCAGCTGATTGCTGACTCAAAACTGGAGGTACGTTCAACAAGCCATCACAATGCACTTCCAAAGGGAAAATTAGCTGGACAGGTCGGATCATCACACTAGATTGAGTCTTCAGTCGTACTGTTCTTACCTGTCCATCTTTATCACGAATCAGTTCAGTGATTCTCGCCAGGGGCAAATGAAGACGCTTCTTGAAGTCGTCTTCCACTAAAACAATGTCCCCAACTTTAATATTATGTTGCTGATACTTAGGTCGTTGGTTTTGAATAAGCTGACCCAAGTATTCTTTTCTGAAGCGCGAGAACGTAGTGATTCAGTCAATTTCATTCTGAACTTTGCTCTCTTACGCAGATGGTTTTGGTCAATTTGATCTAGGTCATCAACTGGCGAGCTAGATTTGTCCATCAAAAACATGGCAGGTGTTAGAGGAGTTAAGTCATTCATATCTTCCGACATAAAGTCAAAGGGCGAGAGTTAATGATTCTTTCACAATCACAAATCACAGTCTCCAATTCCTCATAGGTGAGGACGGCTTTTCCTAGAGATCGTCTGAGAAGCTCTTTTACGGCACGAACTAGCCTCTCCCATCCCACCAGCCACCCCACCAGGCTGCTGTGGGAGGGAGGAACTTCCAGGTTATTCGTTGAATTTCTGCAGCTTTGTTTATTTTCTGCCAATCAATTTCTTTTAGGTAGTTGTAGGCACCTCTAAAATTTGTGCCGTTATCACAATAAATAATACGTGGCCTCCCTCTTCTGGCCATAAAACGCCGAAAGGACAAGAGGAAGGCTTCTGCAGACAGAGATGAGACTATCTCAAGGTGGATGGCTCTGTAGTGCGCACAGGTGTAGAGAACAATCCACGCCTTACCTCCGTTCTTGATATATAACGGTCCGGCTAAGTCGATTCCCACCACCTCAAACACTGCTGCATTTTCTACTCTGTCAGCTGGCAGGGGGGACGGCGCTGCCTCAAGGGGCACTGTTTTAAATCGGCGACATTTCATACAAACATTTAAAATACTGCGAACTGTTCTTCTACCCTTTTGTATCCAATACCTTTCTCTAAGTATACTCAACAATGTTTGAGTACCAGCATGGTTATTTTTTCTATGTGCATATTCAATTAGTCTTCTTGTGAAAAGACATTTCGCAGGTAATAGAATAGGCGATAAGAATGACGGTTTATCGATTCTTTCTGTTATTCTTGTTTTTACACGAATTATACCTTCTTCATTTTTAAAGGTACACAGATGAGGAAATACGTCCTCGCCAAACTTTTCAGTTTGTATGGTTCTAATTAGCAGGATCTCAGCATTGTGAATATCCCGAACTGTTAAATCCCCTCTATCTCTATCACAAGAATTCGCTCTTACGTTGTTAATAAACCGCAATATCCATGATACTAATCTTAAAATTGAGTGAAAATCTGAGAATTTCCTACCATACCAGGGTACCGTCATGTCTGCCAAATTCATATTACTCAATTTCATTTTTCTCATTTCTGAAATAATTTCAGGAATACTACTACAATTATCAATTGGTTCGTTTTTGGGCCAAATTTCGGTTGACTCTTTTAGCCATGATGGTCCCTCCCACCAACGCGATTCAAATAAGATTTTGGGGGAACATCCCCGAGATCTTAAATCAGCAGGGTTCATCTTTCCCGGTACATGTTGCCACTCGGCGTTAGGGAGAATTGAATTAATTTCTTTAACCCGGTTAGAGACAAATACCGACCACTCCCCTCTTTGCTTCAACCAGTATAAAGCCTCCATAGAATCGCTCCAACAGATAGTTTTTAAATCAGGCATGTTTAGGGCTTGTTGTATAGAATGTGCAAGCCTCGCCCCGATACTGCACGCCATCAATTTCAATCGGGGAATCATAACTGTTTTAAAGGGAGCAACCCTCGATTTGGCTCTAACAAACTGCACTTTTATCCCCTTAGGCGTTTTGGATCTTATAAAAATACACGTCGCATAAGAGTCCTTACATGCATCCACAAAAATATGCATCACACTTGAGTCATTAATCTCAACATGACGAGCTACTTCGACATTTCTCAAGATAGAAATTTCACTAAACCATCTTTTAAATTTCTTTAATATATCCTTTGGCAACTCTGTATCCCAATCGAGTTTCAATTTCCAGAGTTCCTGCAAAGTAATTTTGGGTAACAGAGTGGCCGAACTCAAAAAACCAATGGGATCAAATATTTTCTGAATTGTCGCCAGAATATCTCTTTTAGTGAAAATCTTATCAGCCTCAGAATTTTCTGTATTTATATTATAACTTAAAGTATCTTTATCAAGGTTCCAAAATGTCCCCAAGAGTTTCGTTATTCCTTTACTTTTAGTCACGAACTTACTAGAAACATTACTTTCCCAATTTCTCAAATTAAAACAACCTTTAGACATAAGTTGTTGTGCCATTTGAGTAAAAATTTCCATCTCTGTCACATTTGACACTCCTGACACACAGTTGTCAACATAAAACGAAAGTTTCAGCTTTTGAGCATAACTCTCCATTTCTGGAGGAACATTATCAAGTAAATGTGAGATCGACGCCGCTAACAAGAACGGGCTCGAGGTAACCCCAAAAACGACCCTGCAATGCCTATATACAATTTTCTCTTCTGAACAGGGGTAATAGAATCTCAAAAAATTTCTACGTTCCGGGACAATACTCAACTGTAAAAAGGCCTTTTCAATGTCGACTGATAAACCTATCGGAAAAATTCTAAACCTATCAATAACATCTGGGATCAATTATATCATGTTAGGTCCTTTGTACAGTAAATCATTTAATGAATACTTTCCGTATTCTCGAGCAGACGCGTCGAAAACTGGTCTGAGTTTGGTGGTTGTGCTCTAGCTTTTTATCACAGGCCGATGAGGCAAAAAATAACCACTTTCAATATCCGACCCAACTCGTTCAATAATCCCCAAATCTTCCCATTCGTTGAATACATTCTTGTATTCATCTAAAATTAATTTATTTTTCGCGCGCTGACACATTTTCTGATTCCTTTTCCAGGCTAATTCTTTATTAGAGGACAATTCTGACTCTCCCTCTTTGAAGGGAAAACACAGCTCATACCTACCATCAGGCAAAATTTTCATATTATTTCTAAACTCATTCAATACCTCTACACGTTGAACATCTTTCTTTTTTATTTCAGCAGGATCGGAAATGCCAATTTTTTCCAGATCGCATAGCTCATTAACAGATAAGTTGCTAATGTGCAAAGCAATTACATTCAATAAATTCTCATTATAACTTTCGCTTCTACTAGGAGAGCTGCACCTTCCCGTCAAAACAAACCCAAGCCGAGTATTCATCAAATACAAACCAGACGCCAGTCTCTCACACGATGAGGGCCATAATTCTCCTATCACCTCCGCACCCAACAACAAAGATATCTGTTTTGCGGGAGCCTGTAAATCAGTAAGAAAAATCCCCCTCTCCCTCAGTTCCTCAAGTGTTTGGGAGTCATTGACCCTTGGTACTTCGGAACAAATTTTGCGTTCGGATAGTGCTCTTACGTGTAAAACATGCGAATCACCACTAAGGGGTAATATACATAAGTTGTAAACACCATGTTCAGACTCTGCTTCTCTCCCCCCAAAAAGGCCGTGTTTTATTTTTAATTTACTCTTCGGTTTTATTCCCAATTTGTTTATCGCGCTCTGAGAAATGTAAGAATGCTGAGATCCCGTATCAAGAACCGTTCTTAAAATAATTTCTTTTCCTTTATGTTTCACTCTGACATTTAAAGTCATCAAATATACAGTTTCAAAATTGTTATTATTCGACAGTACACTACAATTTAACACTTGAGGATTATTTTTAGCTTCATTATCATTTGTTTCCACTATTTTACCTTTTTCACTATTTAAATTTGAGCACATGAGAGAATTATGATTTCTGGAACAAAATAGACAGAAAATGTTCCTTTTGCAGAATTTTTTATTATGACCAGGCTGGAAGCAGCCAAAACAAACATTTTTTCTTATCAATATTTTTCTTTTGGCTTCTAACGACATTTTTTTGCAGCCATACAATTATGAGAAGAGTGAGATTTCTCACAAAAAATGCAGTTGGAAAATCGCTTACCTTCATGTCTGTAAGTGGTCATGAGGGTGGATGCAGTCGGGATATCTGGATTTAAATCATGTTGATCTCTTTTAGAACTAATTTTACCAGTAAATCCACTGCGTGCCAACCAACCCTCTCCAAAGTGATTAATTTCTACCAGCCATGGTGGCTGGTAGAAGAAGAATGAGAAATTTGAAGATTTTTAATTATTTCATTTTAATTATGTTTATTGTTTATTATAACTTTTTTTACTGTGAGATAGCCACTGGCAGTCACTAACGAGTATATGTATTATGCCGTTTTTTCCCATCTTTAGTATCATTCCACCACAGAGTTATTGCTGAGCCTGAGTCATACTCATCAATAGACCCTCCACTGCATTTTATCATCATTAGATCATCTAATGATTCTTCTGCAATTGATTAACGAAAAGCAGTTTTAATTCGGTTCATTGCAGAAAATCCCCGTTCACATGGAGCTGTGCTCACAGGGACTAACTGGATCAATTCCATAAGTTTTAAAATCTGCGAGTACCTCCCGGTTTCTTTGTCCTCTGCAACCAACCGCTTATATAAAGAATTGAAAGAAACTCTTTCGACAGTGATTTTAACTAGGTTGCAGGTATAAACTTTTAACCTAGAATATTCTCTTAAAACAGTTTTAGAATCAAAACTTTCTGAAACTGCTTCACCTAATTTATGGCATATATCTGTTAAATCCTCATTGGTCATATCCAAGTGACCCTACAATCGCCCTGTCCCCCTCCCCCTCCGCCCAAAGAATTCCATTTGTGTGTTAAATCTATGCCTCCGCCTTCATGTCCGGTGCAGACAGAAGCGTTGACAGAAGGGGAGAACAACCAGTTCCTGAAAGGAGGAAGCTAATTTTCCGGGAAATCGGATTTCAGGGTGTGTAGGTGAGTAAAAAAGTCAGCACTAGAGCTCGTAGAGGTCGGGTGTCGACGAGGAAGGAAAACTCGGTCTTTTGAGCGTCACTCGCCATTGTGGCGAGTGGACCTAAACTGTTACCAGCCAGTAAGGATTTTTTAATCGCCATTTGGCGGGTGGCGAGCGAAATTCGCGAGAGTTGGTGCCAACTCTACCATTTCTTCTCTTTTGACTTCCGAACGTAAGAATTGCATCAAATTTTCTAAAGAACGCTCTTCAGCTTCAGAAACTTCTTTCGAGTTTCGGTTCCTTTCCCAAGCAAGCAAAATCTCCTGAGGGAGGCAAGATTCCCCGAGAGGCGTTAAAAAGTCTCCATATTTTTCTTTCGTTCTACCCGAACTCTCCAGAGCTCTTATCTTCGTTTCTAACTCGTCGTAGAGGGCTGGCAAATCGATCTTCGCACGTCTCGATACTGCGTTTTCCATAACTAAGTTCAGCAAATCCCGAACGTAGATCTGCACTAATAAGTCTTCACGACCAAACCTTTCATGCAGTTGTTGAATGGCTTTCGGATAGTTGATTGCCGTTGCCGGATAACTTTCAACTACCCTAGCTGCCCTGGATTATGGGACAACTGCTTGCAGCAAGTATTGGAATTTATCCTCGGCCGGGATACTGGGATCTTCATGAATTTTGGAAAATTGGCTCCAAAACGTAAGATATTCCTTTGCATCGCCGTCGAATTTTTTCAGTTCAATTTTAACTTAAATTTCCTTTTTTCGTCTACAGAGGACGGCAGTGCAATCTTCTTTGTGTTCATCGTTTCTATACGGGCACAAAGCTCAGCATAATTGTCTCCGTAGGCCTCGGCTGCCTCGAAATCGTCTTCAAATTCCTTATCAGGATTTTTTAACTTTAGAATCGCTTCTGTGACTTCCTTTTGACAGTCCTCCAACCTGTCAAACTTATTCTTCAATTGAGCCTCTAAAATCGAAATATTTTTCATATCAGGCTCACCTTTTCCTATTTCATCTTCCAACTTCTTTGCGCACGTCGTGAATGAACCTCTCAGCGTCTTTCTCTGAAGCTCTAACACGTTTAGATCCATTCTTACTTTTTAAGGTATCAACGATTTTTCAAATCGCGCAATGCCCCACGTTGGGCGCCAGTAACTATGTTGCACTAAGCAAGATGGTTCGAATAGAAAAACAATTAAAATTTTATTTACATATAATACAATTAAGCATAGTTGCATACGTGGGGACCGCTCTCTAGACTGCGACCGACGTTCATTAACATCCAGAGCGTTCTAGTGTTTTTGTTTACGTCTCCGCTGGAAGAGGCGAAAAACTGACGTCACCCGGAGAGGCACAAAATATAATCTGGGTGGGGGAGGAAGAGAGACTGAATTCCCAACAATTATAATATA
>JAWZYV010018866.1:0-26839 GCA_038373885.1 Cheiracanthium punctorium | reverse complement strand
AGGAGAGAAACCTTTTGTGTGTGATCTATGTGGGAAAACATTCGCTCAAAAGGGAAACTTGTATATACACCTCCGTTCCCACACAGGAGAGAAACCTTATTCATGTGACCTATGTTCTAAAGCATGCTCTACTCAAAGTGGTCTGCAAGCTCATCTTCGTATGGAATTGAGGAAGAAACTTCACAAATGTCACATATGTGAAAAAGCATTTACTGTTCCATGGAATTTGAAAAGACATCTTGGAACTCACTCGGAAGAGAGGCCTTATGTTTGTGACATATGTAGAAAAGGTTTCTCTGACAAATCATACTTAAAATCTCATCTTCGTATCCACATGAAAAAGAGCTTTGTGTGTGAAATTTGCCAAAAAGCATGTACCACACGAGGTGAATTGAATGTTCATCTTCGTACCCACACAGGGGAGAAACCTTATGTGTGTGAAGTGTGTGAGAAAGCATTTTCTTCCAAACAAGGTTTGAAAGAACATGCTCGTACTCACACTGGTGAAAAACCTTATGTGTGTGATTTATGTCAGAAAGCATTTAACAAGAAATGTACCCTGGATTTGCATCTTCGTACTCATAAAGGTGAGAAACGTTACACTTGTAATGTATGTCAAAAAGCATTCTCTCAGAAAGTGCACATGAAAAGTCATCTTCGTGTCCACACACGGGAGAGACCTTATTCATGTGATGTGTGTGATAAAACTTTCTCTGATAAAGCACACTTGACAGTCCATCATCGTACTCATTCAGGAGAGAAGCCTTTTGTGTGTGACGTGTGTAAGAATGCATTCGCTACTGCTTCAGGATGGAAGACCCATCTTCGTACCCATACAGGCGAGAAACCTCATGTGTGCGAGATATGTCACAAGGCATTCTCCAAGTTAAAAGAACATCTTCGTGTCCACACTGGAGAGAAACCTTACAAGTGTGATGTGTGTAACAAAACTTTCACTCAAAGATCAAACTTGAACGCTCATCTTCGTACTCATAAAGGTGAGAAACCTCACACGTGTCCCATGTGTGAAAAAACATTCTCTAAGAATTATAACTTGAAAGAGCATCTTCGTAAACACACTGGAGAGAAACCATTTGAGTGTGATTTGTGTGAAAAAGCATTTTCTGATAAAGCAACCTTGAAAACGCATGTTCTTTACCACACTGGGGAGAATCCTTATGAATGCTATGTATGTTATAAAGCATTTCCTGTAAAAAGGAACTTAAGTGTTCATCTCTTCAGTCATAGAGAAGGGGAAACCTGATGGGTATATTGTGTGTAAGAAAACATTCTCTGAGAAGACGGGCTGGATTAGACATCTTGAACGTTCATCTCCACTCTGAGGAGGAATCTTTAAAATTTGTATGACATACAAATGATTATAATTAAACTTGCCCTTTTACTCCTAAACATGATTCTATACTCAAAATAAATGGAAAGAATGTTGCCAAATTCCGTGATCCTTTATTGGTTATTTTAGATAATTTTTTGTTTTGAATTCATAATGCAAAGCACCACCTTGTGGACATTCTTTTAAAACTGAACTTTTTCAAAGTCCTTGAGCACATCTTACGTGCAGTCCATATGCCTAATTTGATTGTCATCGGCTCAACCATTTTATCTACAAAAGTTTAATGATAAACAAACTGTATTTAGGAATGCATTTTCTGGAAACATTCTTGAACAACATCCTCAATAATCAGAAAGAAAAAAACCCCTTAATTTATGTATCATTGATATCTAAACTACAGCTGCCTTTTGTCATAACCTTGTTTGAGTGCCAAGACTTCTATTTTATGGCCAGTTGCTGAACAATGTAATAGAATTGTTTTGTATTTTATGACGTTAGACATTTTTATTGATGAAATACTACAAAAGCATTTATTTTCACAAGCCCATTGTAGTCACAAAATTAAAACCCGTTCAGTAATTTTTTTACCCCTGCTTCAAATAATAATTAAAAAAATTAAATTATTCACTTACCTACCAAAATTTAATGATTTATTTGCCACAGTTATACAAGCTCTTTCTTGCAAACTATTTCTTGAATAAGCAGAACTCATTCTAGGCTGGGTCAGTGACGGTGCCGCACCCTGATGCCCTTGTTTAAAAAAATACCACCTTGTTACCTTATTGATTCGCGTTCCCTGGTGATGAAAAACTTGACACCCTCTTTTGTCCGCAAGTTTTTTCTTTCTTTTTTTTAATCTCTACGGAAGTTTCTTTAGCCTTTTTATTTGTTCAACTCTTATTTGATTGCTCACACATAACTTACTAATAGGGATCGACCGATACTTTACCTATAAATTCATTCTTAGAAATAGCCAATACCGATACTTTACAGTTATTGTATCGGCCGATACCGATACTTTACATGATTTAATGCCATTTAAATCTTTATCTGGAGGCAGTTTTTGCAACAAGAGTGCAGTTCTCGTTAAAATGAATAACACCATGATGAGCCCATTGATAAAAATTTGAACCCAGTAGAAAGCATTAAAAAGAATAAGCAGTGAATACATTGAAGTGAGTGTACAGTATTTATAGTCCTACTTTTTTCTATTAAAACGTGTCGACCATTGGCTGAATTTATAAAATGCTGAACATTGGGAAATGTCTGAAGTGTGCAGGTTCAGGATTCTTTCTCCTCGCGTGGCTATCTATCTGACAGTCTAGAGTTTGGAGTGGTTTTCTCCAGATGTATCTTGAATATTCTCCTACCAGTGTTTTTAGAGAACTTGCCTTGCCGAGGTTGTCAGACTATCGCTACAAATTGCAGCACGTCATGTTTTTGAATTAGCTGGGTATAATTAAATTCTAATTTTACACGGAGCACGACTTTTTTAATTTATTTTTAACATCAAACAAAACAAAATTTAAAAAAAAAGCCTCACTACACAAAAAATTTATAAGGTAAAACTCCAAATTATTTCATGAATACGATTGACAGCACACATATTGTGATGAATTGGAGCGAATTCGGCGTCAAAAGATCGCAATTTCAAAAACAATTTTTATTTTATTTTTTTTAATGCAAAAATCATGAAGTACACAAATTGAATGCTGATTGCACTATCGCATGTTTAATAATATTTTGTGCTAGTTATAAAATTAATCTTAATCCAAGAAATGAAAGTATTACAAAAAAATGTCTTAAATAAATTACATTTCCTAAGTCGGGCCAGATCAAATAGAAAATTAAAGTAACATAAAATAACTCATTTTATTAAATTTTATCGTAAGATTTATGAGTTTGAGATCAAATTTTCTAAAAATTTCAGATGCTTTCAAATCTGATAAATCTTTATTAGTGTCTAAAAAAATAATTGCTCTCCCCCCCCCCCCCAAAAAAAAAAAAGTTAATAAATAAATAAAAGAGTGTTTTTTTTAGTGCAAAGGTTTGCCATAAATATAAAAACTCGTACCGAGAATTTCTCTGTAAAAAATTCAAGAATTCGAATTTCTGCTTTACACACAGACGTCTAAAACTTAGAAAATAATAATTTCAATATTTCTTAATATAGCAAATTTTTAAAACAGACAAAATAGTATGAACTAACTTTTCCTAGCAGCATATTGATTATAACTACATACAAATTCCTAAATCCATACAAATGGTTCTAAAAATTTGGAATAATGAATTTTTTAATATCTATAAAAAAACTTGTAAAATGTAAAACAAAAACAAGGGCTACATGCAATATAGATTCCGTATTTACCCGTGTATAAGTCAAGAAATTTTGGACAAAAAAGAGGCTTTAAAGTTGGGGGGTCTACTTATATGAGGGTCCTTAATTTTTAATTATTTTTCTTTTTAATCAGAGGTCAAAAATGCCCTTTTATAAGACAAGTGTTCTCTTCCTGCATTCCATAACACAATGACGGCTTTTCAGGTTGATTTTCATACCAGGAAGAATTTAGTGATACAAAGATTGAAAATGGTATGTTGTTGTTCTTGTTGGATTACAGCCAATTAGCTACGCGTGGACTCTAGGTTCGAAGGGTAGGGTGCCCCCCGTCCCCCGTGGAGGTCTCTCTAAAGGATCCTAACCCAATATGCGTACATGATTTTGTGAAGGGGTTGCAAAACGGACCCAATTTTTGTCTGCATCAAACCCTGATACATGTCAAAAAACTTATTTATTTTATTACTAGCTGAAGTACCCGTTCTTCGCACGGGAATGAATGGACTTTTTGATATTAATATTTGTTGTGATTACTATTTATTGTAATAAAGAGATATAGCAAAATGGATATCGCGTTATATTGTGTTCAATAATCATGCATACTGAATTTCAAGGCAATCGTTTTTACGGTGCAGAAGGCGATGCGGCTTAGCACAATCTAGTGGCGAGTTTTAGCAAAACGGATACGGCAAAAATATTCTTCGCATTCAGATATCGATGTATACGAATTTTCATGACGATCGGCTGAATAGTCTTGAAGTTCATGTGTTGACGCGACATCTAGTGTCAAGTTATAGGAAAATGGATCGTGCCAAACTCCTCCCCGTGTTCAAATATCTATGTATACCTATTTTCATAGCGATCATTCGCACAGTCAAGAAGTGATACACTGCAGGGCCATCTAGTGGTTAATTAAAGTAATGATTTGCTACAGCGCCGTCATGTGGCGAGTTATAGCAAAATGGATAACGCCAAAATATTCTCATTGTTCAAATAGCTATGTATACTGATTTTCATAGACACCGTTTGAATGGTCAAACATTTGGCCTGCTGCAGCGTCATCTAGTGGTGAGTTAAAACAATAATGCATTGCAGTGTCATCTAGTGGCGAGTAACATCAAAAGTAACGCAGTTAGAATATATTCTTCGTGCTCAAATGTGTAAGTATAAAAATTTTTATGCCGACGGTCGAACGGTATAGAAGTTGATGCTTTGCAGCGCCATTTAGCGGCAAGTTACAGCAAAATGGATAGTGAAAAATATTCTCCGTGTTCTAATATTCGCGTGTACCAAATTTCATCGAAATTGGTTGGACAATATTCGCATAGCAAACGGCTAAACGGAATAGAATTCGACGTTCTGCTGCGCCACCTAGTGAAAAGTTAGAGGAAAACGGATAGCATAAAAACCTTCTCCATGATAAAAGACTTAGGTGAACCAAATTTCATGGTGATCGGTGAAACGGTGCTGGAGTTTTTCAACCTCCTACACACATACCAACATTCATTTTTATCTATAACCAGTCTTATTATACGTATATACCAGTCTCAAGTAAAATCCAGTTTCAAATCTAAGCCTCGCCAAAGTGCCAGCATACGCCATTTTGCAAGAGTTTTTTCAGGGAATCATTCGAAGCATTGCCTTAGCAGCAATCAAAATGGGAAATGGTTCGACCGCCAGGCATTTATTTGAAAAGTGGAATCCCTTAATACAGCCGCATTTTTTAAATTATCAACTATAACATGTTTTATTCATCGTTACCTCGATGTACTAAATGCGAAGATTTCAATTTTCTGAAATTTGGCGGATTTCCCCCAAGTTAAATCAATGTACTCAATTGGCGAGAATTCTGAAGCTACATCGCTTGAAATACCCTAATAACTGCATTATTTCTGCACGGATAGTTAAAATTTAATGCTGTATTCTAAGAAAACCTATACACTTGTTTTCAAAAATGCTATTCCCTTAAGCTCTCAGTAAATTGCGCCAATAAGCCTAAAACTGTGCAAACCGCTAGAACTCACTCTCTAAAAATCGGCCTAGTAGCCATTTGTTTTTTTCGCCAAACTAAAAAAAAAATACATATTAGTCTCTGATATCTTCGATCCTCATTGTTTTGCGTATAAAGCATTTCATTCCTGCTCTCATTTCTTATGCGCACACGATATTATAATTAAAAAAATAACCTAAAAAAAAATCATTATTATTCTTTTATTTTTACTTTAAGAATTTAAAACATTTTATTCGGCAAAATCGCCACACATGGCAACCAAGATGCTCATTTCACACACTTTTTTCACTACAGGGGTTAATATTACGTAAAGCTTTCTGCGTGGAGAACATAAAAAATCTCTTAAATTCCGGGAACGGAAATAAAGTGGAGTTTCAAAGTTTTAAAGTGGACTATCATTTATTCTATATTATTTTACATATCTGTGTAAAATTTCAGGCTGGCAGGTCCATTTTTGTGGAATTGTATACTACCCAAATCAACAAATTGACAAACAGAATTTCATTTTTATTTATAAGATAACCTACGCTTGTTTTTAAAAATACCCTCTCATTAAATTGCGCCAAGCGCTAGAATCATAGAAAATTTGACACACTTTCAGATTTTTAAATACGCACTAAAGTGCTATATATAAAAAGAGTTATAGTCCATGGGTCTTCCCTATTTTCGTTCCTTCTTTCATTAAGTTGGAAAGTGTATCATTATTCATGAGTGTGATTAAACAAAATTAAAATTGATATTTCTAACATCCTTTTTTCTGGATGTAATACATTAGATGCAGAAAAGCTGCTCAGAAAAATGCACAATTCCAACTGAATGAAAATTTCAAAAACTTATACGCAGGTGTATTCATAACCCAAATAGCAGACGATTAAATTACGATAAATAGCGCCAAGCGTTAGAATCCTCCTCAAAATCGCGAGAATGCTGAAGATAGATCGCTTGAAATCCCTTAATAACTGCATTATTTTCGCACGGATCATTAAAATTTAACGCTGTATTCTAATAAAACCTTTGCACATGTTTTCAAAAATCCGTTTCCTTAAGCTCTCAGTAAATTGCGCCTAGCCGGAAACTGTGCAAACCGCTAGAACTCACTTTCTCGGCATTTGAGCCATTTTATTTTTTCGCCAAACTAAAAAATTTTAACATATTAGCCTCGGAAATCTTCAATTCTTATTGTTTTGCGTATAAAACATTTCATTCCTGCTCCGATTTCCCATGCACACGATATTATAATTAAAAAAATATATAACCTTACGAATATAAACTAACAAAAAAAAAATCATTATTATTCTTTTATTTTTACTTTGAGAATTTAAAACATCTTATTCGGCAAAATCGCCACACATGGCAACCACGATCCTTATTTCACACTTTTTTCACTACAGGGGTTACAATTACGGAAAGCTTTTTGCGTGCAGAACATAAAAAATCTCTTAAATTTCGGGAACGGGTGGACTTTGAAAGTTTTAAAGTGGACTATGATTTATTCTATATTATTTTACATATCTGTGCAAAATTTCAGGCTGATAGGTCCATTTTTGTGGATTTGTATACAACTCAAATCCACAAACAAACAAACAAACAAACAAACAGAATTTCATTTTTATTTATAAGATTATTATTATTATTATTTTTTTTTTTAAAGAAACAGATGCTAGCAAATGGTTAACTTCTTCAGGAAATCAAAAAATAAATCTACAGAAAATTTTGTATATTAGTGAAAGAAAAAAATTGACAAGTATTTTAACAGGGTGTCTACCATCATGCAAAGGTCACGAAAGTCACGGAAAAGTCAAGAAATGGGAAAAGGTCACGAAAGTCAAGAAAAGGTCAAGAAATGAAGCACCAGGTCACGATTTGCGACTCAACTACGCTTTTTCCATTTCATTCAAATTCTTAGTTTCTAATTTTTTGTGACAGACAAAATTTAACAGTTTTTCATGTGTTTATTTTATAGGAAAGCATTAAAATACTGTTCATTTGCTATTTATAAAATGTCATTTACATGTTATTTAGCAGAAATCATCAAAAATGATGTCTGCCAAATAGTTGTATAATGAACTGACAATAGTTCAATATGTTGAGTGCGTGTTGTTTTACACCTTGGGAATTTCAAAAGTTGGCAAGTATGTGTTTTCAAACCTGAGAAAAGTATATCAGTTATCCACCTTCTCGCCTCAAAAAAAAAAGTTAAAATTAAGATTATTTAAGAGTAATTTTTTTTTCTCCCTTCATTCCCTGTCAAATTCAGTGTTTTGATTATTTTCCACATTTTCTTTTTTAAAAACAATAACTTGGATTCCACTTAAAATTATAATTATTGCTGATCCCCATGTTTCATAGCTAATAACTTCAATTTCCCAAAAGTTTTATGACATATTATAGACTTTCATAAGTTCTGTGTTACCATAGATGTAAAAAGATTTACAATGTACAAGCTACATACATGTTTACAAAATAGCAATTGGTCCAAGTTAACTGAAAGCAAACGGCTGATCAGTGAAAAAGTTGGGGGGAAAAAAAAAAAAAAACGCTTTAAAAATGGGCAGGGAAAAGAAAAACTCGAAGAATTTTGTAATTCATTGTTAAAATCAAAATCAGTTGTATATTTTTCTGCAAAATTTCCACCAATTCTAGAACGCCGGATAGAACATATTCTGCATCCCTGCCACGATGTATTTTTGATATTAGAGTTTCGTATTTGTTATGGTCAAGAAAAGGTAAGAAATCAAGCTTACTTTTTGTGGTAGACACCCTGTTTAACTTCCGCAATTGACAAATATTGCATTTTTGTTTCATTTATTTATTTATCTATTTAGTTGCCTTGTGGCCACTAGACTATCATATCATTATTACCAGACTCAGATTATATAGATAAACATATAAATAGCGCACACAGATACTTTTTAAAATTTGCAAACTGCATTGATAATAAATCATGCTCATTATGTATGATTTTGCAAAGTGGTCAATCAATATAAATTTTAATAGTAGTAATGGTTAAAAATATGTCTTAATACTTAAA
Source organism: Cheiracanthium punctorium (assembly GCA_038373885.1). Classification (NCBI taxonomy): domain Eukaryota; kingdom Metazoa; phylum Arthropoda; class Arachnida; order Araneae; family Cheiracanthiidae; genus Cheiracanthium; species Cheiracanthium punctorium. Next base: position 18,111 of record JAWZYV010018866.1, on the reverse strand, counting down.
TAACTAGGGGGGAAAAAGGGTTGTGGTTTGCTATTAGGAGCAATACAGGACTCAAAAGCCACTCAGCGTTGTTGTTTTTTTTCCCCCCCTCCTTTTCCCCACAAAATTTTAAACAGGGTTCCTACACCCTCAGTGAAACCTGGAAAACAGGGAAAACTCATGGAATTGGAAATTAGCTCTTAAAACTCTGGGAAATCTCATGGGGAAAATGTAATTTTGCTTTAAAACCCTGGAAAATCCAGCTTCAACCCTGGAATTTTAAGAAAATTTTTCCCCCCTCTCTTTATTTTTATGGCTTTCACCCTATTCAAGGGTCAACTACTTCGCTAATGAAGCACTCCTGCAATTGGAAATGGATTATACAAGATTAATCATCTATCACTTAAGACTGCTTAGGACGAATAGCACACTTGCTTCTCATTTTGTCTCTGCAGTTCTGAGCATTTGTGATCTGCTCTCTTTTCTCATTTGAGTTGGAGGGCTGTTCTTTGTGTTGTGTACTGTGCATAAAGTTAGATTGTGTAATATTATCACGTATATACAAACTCTGCTGATATTTGCTAGATTACAATGTAGAATGTGTGTTACTATTAGTGCTAAATATTTCATTGTTTATGCATAGGATTGGTGGAATTTACTTAGCTCTAAAGCATATGGCAATTTTTACCAATACCCTTGTGTACTGGCAATAGTATAAAAAACATATCTTGAAACTATCAATCAATGAAGTGGTCCCAAAAATTCTTTTTTACTTCTGTAAAGCTGTTGCATAATTTCTGATATTTTATAGGTGAAATTGAATTAAAAACCATGTTTGATATAAATGTAATCCACTGATTTTGTGATAATTGAGGGGAGTATAATTTTGATTACCATAGTGCTATCATAATTTCATTATCTTAGAATGGGGCATATAAATTAAAAGTATTTAGTCTTTATCTTATGTTTATTTTTTTGCGATAACCTGGAAATTCTTGAAAAATGAGTATGAACCCTGTTAAAGAAATTATTTAAGTTCACAGGAAGTTTTACATTTTATCTTGGTCTGATTATGACATTTAATGCACAGTGATCCCGCTCTGGGAACACCAAACTCTGACGTTTTGACTGTTGCAAGTCACGAAGAATAGATTTGATTTCTATAAACGTAGTTGGGGTGGCATAGCTCCACGAGAATCCTTTTCTTTTTAGCATGTCATTTCCCGTAACAAAAATGGTCACGATTATTTTTAACAGCACTGACACCTGCTGGAAAAAGGGCAGCCGTTGTCATCACTAGACTTAACTACCAGCAAGATGGCGGACGATCAAAACGTTCATTACATGCCACAGATCTAGAGACCCTTTTTTGACGACAGCTGGCTGTGCCCACGAGCTAAGTTGAGTGATGGCAACGGCTGCCCTTTTTTCAGCATTGGGAAAGGGTTGCGCCTCAAAGTTTTAAAATACTTTCTGAAACATCATTTTTTTTCCGGATTACCCTGTAAAGAAAATTTTTAAATATTATTGCTCACTGATATATTATGAAAGTTGCAATATCCAAGCCTCGCAGTTGGTCCTATTTTTTAAAAATTCCTACCTTCATCAAAGTTTTATTTATATAGCCTAGTATTTTAATGGTTTGATAGGTGGAACCTTAACATCTAAAAGAACATTTAACAACTGTTGAAGCAGCGGAACATTTTACTCTTATTATTTTTAGAGGTAGGAATTTTTAAAAAATAGGACTGACTGCAACGCCTGAATATCAGTTCGTTCATATCTAGTGTATTATTTCTCTGTGAAGTAAGACTAGACAGCAGGATGAAAAAATAGTATAAACAATCCCACATCCTTTTTTGTTACCAGTGGGGTGATTTACAAATAGGTAGCCCCCTGCAACAGGGTTGCTACTGGTCAAAGAGAACAGGGAAAGCCTAGAAAAGTCAGGGAATTCATTTTGCAGAAAAAGTCGGGGGAAATTGCTAATTTTAGCCCCAAACCTGGAAAATCACATATGTGACCTGGAAAATTATCGGAAATCAGTGTTTGTAAGCAATGTTTCAATCTTGCTTTAGGAAGCTGGAAAATATTAAGGAGGGTATGCAAAGTTGATATCACAAACGTAAAACAATAGTCTTGAAAACCTGGAAAAATCAGGTAATTATTTTTTCAGAAATTGAAGTAGCAACCCTGTACAAGTATGCACTTTAGCCCCCCCTCCTTCTTCAGGATTCACATAAATTTTATAAAATAAAATTGGGATTGATACAGACAAAATTTCGTTCAATTTTACAGCTATTTTACAAAATAACAATTCATTAAAACATCTGCTTTGGAAAACAACAGGGATCACTCTAGAAATGAAAAAGGGCAGGGTGCACATTACAGAAAAACGGCAGTGTTTGGAAAAGGGCATATCACATCACACAAAAAGGGCAACTTTTCTAATTATTGTCTACAAACACATAAGGGTAGCTTTTATAAACATACTTTTATGTCCGAAAATGTGTTTTCTTAATAGTAATTTTTTAAGTAAATGATTAAACAAATTTTGAAACCAAATTTTTTCATTCAATGAAATCTACACTTTTACAAAAATTGTGTATGGCGGCATTATGCTTTATTAACAAATAAAAAAAAAAATTGTAATCGTAAAATAACGGGAATCAGGTTTTGCCGACAAATTTTTAATAATTATGCCAATTTTCAAACCCGAAAATGACAGAAAACATTCCATTTTAGATTCAAATTTTATGTATTCAGCGTCACCTGCAACTTTTCTCTCTGTATATATGCTAGTCTGCAACTAGTGAGGGGAAACAGGACACTAGCCCCCAGGCATAGTTCTGTTACGTCAAAATTGGAAATGGTAAGAAGGGGCGCAAACAAAGGTTTTGTCCCGGGCGACTGACCTCTAGCAGGCTTCATTCCATGGTTACTTTCCCGGGTCCTATTTTTGTGAAAATTTTACCCTAATTTTGTTGTTTTTTTTTTCTAATTTTGTGAATCTTTCCTTTTTTATGAACTTCTTCCAATTTTCTATTTCATGTTTGAGCAAGGAAAAGCACTCATGAAATAGAATTGAATATTTTTTTAAAAATAAAATGGGTATAGTTAGTTCCCTTAAAAGTTGGACCAAAACTGACTAAATTTCTGTTCACCGATACATCCGGGATAGTCATAAACCATTGAACAATATTAAAAAAAAAAAAATTGATGTAAAATTAAAAATATAAAGCTTTTTTTAAATCTTTTACTTTTAGCGCATTTTTAAAAAATAACGGATTTTATAATAATTGTATGCCATGGTAGTTTTGATTTAAATTTGCAGGTACTAAACACTTTTATTTACACCCCAAATCAATTTTAGTAATTTTTAGATATTACAATGTCTGTCGGTTTCAACTTGGAAATTCTCCTAATACTAAAGATGTGAAAAATGCAATTTTTAAATCTAGGTTAAATTTCAACAATGAACAGGGAAATCAAAAATAACGTTGAGATAATAATAGATAGGGAGAAATTAGTAACATTATATTTTTAAAAAATTAATTTCAATTGTACCATATAAAGAAAATATTACTTGTCAGTGTACACAGACTATGACCGAAAAAAACACTGCCGGGTTTTATTCCTTATATATTTTTCAGTAAATCCACAAATTTATGTTAAAAAGGGGGGGTTACAGAATTTAACATAATGTTCTATTAATTTTGGAAGATTAAATCTAATTAAATACAATGTACATTTTTATATGGTCTCAAACCAGAAAATTCCCAGTCTGTAAGATGTAGCCCATACATAGTTAAGTTTAAAAAATTTAAGTTATAAATTTTCAGGTCTTCTTCATTTTTTGCTCGCATACTGGCCCTGCCTATGCCCTGATGCATTTCTCTGTAGTGTTCCCCTGTGACGCTCTATTAAAAAGAACATTAAATCCCAATAAAAATCAATCTATGCTTTTGTCTATTCACTCCAAGAATGAAGAAATGCAGTATTACACTATTTCTACCCCCCCCCCCTTTTTTTTTCCAGCCTTGAGCAATGATTGACCTATATTTATCCCATTTCACATTCCACAGTGTAAATTCTCCACCGATTAAACAGGGAGCGGCACCCGGCAACCCTTTAACGTCTGGCAGCCCTTTTTCTCCCCCCTATGGTTTGGTATGTCGGTCCGTTTTTCCATTCTTATTTGCCAAAACTTTTTCTCCTTCCTTACCATACAGTTTTCCTTATACAGGAGACAATACAATGAAGTCAAAATCGACGTTTAAACAACCCTTTACAAAACAGGAGGCATAACTGTTCCTTCACAAAATTCCAATCAGACTTTTTTTTTTTTTTTTTTTTTTTTTTTTAATACACCCAGATAAAATGTCCTTTTATAAATAATTATATTTTCTGTTTCTTTCATTTGCGTGATCTGAAAGATGCCCCTGGAATGTTTGTTTTTCAGCAATGCAAAAAGGGCCATCTGGCACTTTACGCTTTCAGTTGGGGGGAAAAGAAGGGAGTTCAAAATGATGTTTGATAAGTATGCAGTTGTGAATTAGTAAACAATAAGCTTAGACTTAGCCACATAAATCACGGCAGCTTCCGTTGTTTTGAAATGGATGTAATGCACTCTTGCAAGTTGTTCTTAATGATTGCTTTTAGTGTAATCATTGCATGGCCTTTCTACTTCAGATTATTGGTCATCAATTTGGCCGCGATGCCTACCCGAAATTCGATATTTTCAAGTAGTATTTCCTGACTGCTGCACACCCTGTCAATGAATCAATTTTTTCCTATTCTTTTTAGTACACCGACGGGGAGGACTGTCTGTAGGGGGGGGGGGGTCACCCCACACTTCCGGAATTGCCCTTGTCTTGAACTTTCCGTGCAGCCAGCCTTAAGTTTGGATGAATGTGTTTTGAAAATCTGAAAAAATAAACAATAACCAAATAGCGTTTATTAATTACAGCATTTATAAAACACGGTAAAGCGCCATTTACAGTAGGAAATAATTTATTATTATGACTACTCTCCTGGATGACAGATTGTTTCTCTAATCTCTCTCTCTCTCTCTCTCGACCTCAAGCTTACAGCGAACGGTTTTGACCCTCTCAGGTCGGGAGGGAGAAGAGCAGCGGCTGAGCAGATGCCCCCCCCTCCTCTCCCACACATCATTGATAAAAGAATAAACAAATCAACTTTCTTGTTGTTGGTGTTGGAGAGAAGCGTTTTTGGGGTCTAGCCGAGCAGCAGCAATGGTAGCAAGAATCAAAGAAAAGGGGAAACAAGGAGGGGTGGAGAAAAGGAGAGCGGCATTTTGATTGGGAAAAAAAAAAGCGGAATTTTATCAAGGAAAAGGGAAAGGAGGGCAGAATTTTATCAAGAAAAAGGGCAAGGAGGGCGGCATTTTACCAGGGGGAAAAGGGGACCAGGGCGGGCCGCCCCCCTGAAACGCTCTAGAGTGATCCCTGAAACAACATTTGAAAAAACAGCCTTTAAATGAACTTTTAAAACTGCAATTTATTTTGTTTTGTAAATCATTTTAACAAAAAAGTGAATTAAAAATTCACTTTTAATTCACAAAAATAAGTTATTTTTATGAAAATGGGATGCTGGGAGAAAAAATCCTGGATCAACTGCTGTAAATTTAATGGGAAACTGTTGGGGATTTTTACTCTTCGTGGCCCTCTGCACTGCGGGGTCCTCTACTATACCCCTGATTGTTAATCTGAATTATTTATTAGTTTGGTTTAGAATTAAACCTAAATTTTGCTTTTTAAAACTTTGGACTATTTGTTCTATGAAGTATTCTTGTTGAATAGAAAAAAAAGCAATGAATTCTTAGCACATCTTTATATTATACAAAAATGCAATTTCTTGTGCTGCCTAAGTGTTGTTTATTTACGATGAATTTTATTGTTTTAATAATTAAGTTATTCATTAATTAATGAAATGTTCCAGTACTATTTCAATTTTTGTACGTGCTGCTGTATTTTTGAATCAAAGGCCACTCCTGAGAGAAGAGCTTTAGCCCCCTCTCCCCAAAATGCATTTTGCTCCTTTTTCTAAGAAAAATTCACTTCAACTGTATTTCTTGTATTCATTCTTCCAGCTTTCAATAAAAGCTTAGTTAATAATTTAGACTTCAATGAACATGCTCTAAAGAAAACCCTTTTTTGTAAACCATCATCCTTCATGTTGAATCTGATGTCCTCCTCCGAAAATTCAGCCTGGGCCATCTTTGGGTGGAATATTGTTTCTTTAGAAGAAAGGATATTTTAAGAATTCTTATTATTTTAGTTATTAAATGAAGCTTTTGTCTTATCAATTAAAAAACTGATCCACATTTTTCGTTATGTAAACAAGCATTCAAACATACAGGATTTTTAAAGATGTAACTGCCTACAACTAGGTTTAGCCTATATTGTGCAATAAAGTAGCTTTTGCTATCAAAAACTAGACAGCAAATTCCCAAATCATATTTATGAGGCCAGTTGTAGAAATTAGAGATGTAACAAATAGTGATTTGGCCGAATACTGAATATTCGGCAAATAGTTTAGGTGGAATACCGAATATTAAATTTTTTAAATTTTCATTGTAATTGTAAATAAAACGTCTCCTCTAATTTTGTATTGAAATACTAAATAAAAACTAATTAAAATTCATTTTATATTATTTGTAGGCACTTAAAAATACACAAAAGTGTATTATCTTTTTAATGTCTTTTAAACCAGGGGTGTAAATGGGTTAAAGAAGGAATGGAAGTGGTGTGGGCAAACTGAACCTTTTGCACATGCATGGCTTGTCGAAAAAAAATTAAGGTTTGTGATAGATACTACTGCTGCAGACTGATTTAGAAAATTTTGATATAGGGTTTATCTATGAAATAATTCTAAATGTGACGACTACTGAAATTGTGGGAAGCAACTCCCTGTATTGCAGAAAATTTTCCATAATTTTATTTTAAATTTTGCACTTGAAAAGTAAAGCAGTGAAATTTTTTATAATTGTTCCTCTATTGCAGCAGAATTTGATATTCTACTGAAGACTTCTGTAACCACTGCTGTTAAATCATGGATTTGAAAGGCTGCGCCAATGGCACTTGTCAAAACAAGATGTCCAAACATCTCTATTTGGAAAGTAATTCTTGTGATCATGCGGAGAATACAGTTTATGAATGTGAGAAAGAATTTTCTGCACAGCAAGACCCAAAGAAACTTCTTAAAATTCACTCGGACAATAATTCTTTCTCGTGTGACATCTGTCAGGAATCATTTTCTGAGGCAGAACAGTTGGATACACATAATCGTAGTCATACAACAGCGAAGCATTACTTATGTGACATATGTCAAAAAACATTTACTGTTAAAAGTAAATTTCAAAAACATATTCGTACCCATACAGTCAAAAAACCTCATGTGTGTGTAATGTGTGAGAAACCATTTTCTTCAAAAGCAGACTTGAATAAACACCATCGTACCCATACAGGAGAGAAACCGTACCTGTGTGATCTGTGTGGAAAAACATTCGCTCAAAAGGGAAACTTGTATATACACCTGCGTTCCCACACTGGCGAAAAACCTTATTCATGTGATATATGTTATAAAGCATGTTCTACTCAAAGTGGTCTGAAAGAACATCTTCGTACGGAATTAAGGAAAAAACTTCATAAATGTGACAAATGTGAAAAAACATTTACTCTGCCAAAGAATTTGAAAAAACATCTTGGTTCTCACTCAGAAGAAAAGCCTTATGTTTGTGACATATGTAAAAAAGGTTTCTCTGACAAATCATACCTAGAATCTCACCTTCGCATCCATACAGGAGAGAAACCTTACATGTGTGATCTGTGTGGAAAAACATTTGCTCATAAGGGAAACTTGTATATACACCTGCGTTCCCACACTGGCGAAAAACCTTATTCATGTGATATATGTCATAAAGCATGTTCTACTCAGAGTGGTCTGAAAGCGCATCTTAGTATGGAATTAAGAAAAAAACTTCATAAATGTGACAAATGTGAAAAAGCATTTACTCTTCCAAAGTATTTGAAAAAACATCTTGGTACTCACTCAGAAGAGAGGCCTTACGTTTGTGACATATGTAGAAAAGGTTTCTCTGACAAATCATACTTAGAATCTCACCTTCGTATCCACATGAAGAAGAGCTTTGTGTGTGAAATTTGCCAAAAAGCATGTACCACGCGAGGTGAATTGAATGTTCATCTTCGTACCCACACAGGGGAGAAACCTTATGTGTGTGAAGTGTGTGAGAAAGCATTTTCTTCCAAACAAGGTATGAAAGAACATGCTCGTACTCACACTGGTGAAAAACCTTATGTGTGTGATTTATGTCAGAAAGCATTTAACAAGAAATGTACCCTGGATTTGCATCTTCGTACTCATAAAGGTGAGAAACGTTACACTTGTAATGTATGTCAAAAAGCATTCTCTCAGAAAGTACACATGAAAACTCATCTTCGTGTCCACACACAGGAGAGACCTTATGCATGTGATGTGTGTGATAAAACTTTCTCTGATAAAGCACACTTGACAGTCCATTATCGTACTCATTCAGGAGAGAAGCCTTTTGTGTGTGACGTGTGCAAGAATGCATTCGCTACGTCTTCAGGATGGAAGACCCATCTTCGTACCCATACAGGCGAGAAACCTCATGTGTGCGAGATATGTCACAAGGCATTCTCCCGGTCAGAGCACTTAAGACAACATATTCGTATCCACACTGGAGAGAAGCCTTACAAGTGTGATGTGTGTTACAAAACTTTCTCTCAACGACAACACTTGAAAATTCATCTCCGTACTCATGAAGGTAAGAAACCTCACACATGTCATGTGTGCGCAAAAGCATTCACTGCGAAAAGAAGTTTGATACTGCATCTTCGTAAACACACTGGAGAGAGGCCATTCAAGTGTGACATGTGTGAAAAAGCATTTTCTGAAAAGGCATCTTTGCAAACACATGTTCTTTTCCACACTGGGGAGAATCCTTATGAATGTCATGTGTGTTATAAAGCATTTCCTGTAAAAAGGAACTTAAGTGTTCATCTCTTCAGTCATAGAGATGGGGAAGCCTGATGAGTATTGTGTGTGTAAGGAAATATTCTCTGAGAAGACGGTTTCGTATTAGACAGCTTGAATTTTGATCTTCATTCTGAAGAAGCTTTGAACTTTGTATGACGTACAAAGTGTACTGATTGGTGTTTTGATTGAAAAAAAAACAGCAAATTTAACAGTTTTAACTATCTGATTTTAAATATAGAAACAATGGCAATATTTTTACAATTTTTTTGGTCATTTATTGGCTACTTTGGGTTATATTTCTGCTGAATTCTCTATGCAAAGCACCACCTTGTGGACATTTTTTTAAATTGAACATTTCAAAAATGTCCCTTGGACACATTTTTTATACAGTCCATATGCCAGATATGATGGTTATCGGCTCAACCACTTTAGCTGTAGAAATCTGTTTATATGGGAAGTTTAACTATAACCAGCCTGTATTTAGGAATGCTTTTTCTGGAAACAAACTTGAGCACATTTCTTACTATTTAGAAAAGAAAAAAAATCTTAATTTATGTATAATTGATATCTACACTACAGCTGCCTTGTGTCATAGCCTTTGTTTCAAGTGTCAGTACTTCTATTTCATGGCGCTAGCAAATGCTGATCAATGTAACAGAATTTTTTAATATTTTGTAACATAAAACTTTTTTGATTGATGAAATTGTTAAAAAATGTAACTGAAGCATTTGTGACCAATTAAATGCTTTAAATTTCAGTTTATTTTGTATGTCTAGTGCATAAATAAATTTATTTTTTGGATGCAATGAGTTTTTAAAAAATTATTTTGTGAAAAAATAGCTATTAAAGCTTTGTGCATTTCCTTTTAACACATTTCCATTATTATGTGAATCTATTCACACTAGTAGAAACCCATAATTAAAACAAATTAAATCTGTAGAATAAGTATTAAAAATGACGTAAGTATTTTCCAATTTCATTATAAAAACCTAGAAAAATACCATTAAATGTGCATGCATGCATTCATTCATTGGTTTTTTAACATTCTTCTAACTAGTTATTGAACACCCACTTAACTCGAAAGGCATATATGCTACAATGTGTGAATCTATTAAAATCGTTTTTTGCCTTTTAATTTTTAATTTATACTTGACAGAATTGCAAAAGAAAAATACTAAAATCAATTTATTCTAATCAGAATAAATAGAATACATATTAACAACTGTATTATTTTTCTTGAAAAATAAGGTGTATCATAGTTTGCAAATGGTTAACTTTTTCATGAAAAGCAAAAAATAAAGTTAGGAAGAAGATCTTGCTATATGTATACAAGAAAAAATTGAAAGTTAGAACTATTTTAATTTCAGCTATGAACAAATACAGTGAAAATTCTTTCGGTGACCCCATCCTCCAACGACCAACTTTATAAGGCACAGCTTTTTTAACCCTTTCTACTTAAAAGATCATCTAGAAGGGACGACACAACCCTCTATAAGGCAATAGACCCAGTTTCTTGTCCAAACAAGTCACTCTACTGTAAAATCAAGTGCAGGTGCAAGTACTTATGCATCACTTACAAACCTTGCTCACACAGGTGCATCACTTACAAACCTTGTAGTTTGGAGAAGACACATGTCTAAGAAACAAGTAGCAAATTGATGTGATTGAGTTAACAAAAAAGGAAATCCAGAGAGGAAGTTGGGGGTTACATTTGATTGTGTGAAAACCCAAAAAAGTAAATTTGAAAGCAATTAGACTTTTTTACCGAAGGTAGGGTGGTTGCTCCTGAGAAGCTTCACTGTATTACATTTTTTTTAAAAAGTTCTTTAGTTGTCCTGTGGCCACTGAACTATCATTTTGACCAGACTCGGATTATATAGACAAACACATGAAAGGCGTTCACAGAAAATTTTCAACATTTGCAGACTGCTTTGATAATAAATCATATTTATGTTTAATTTTACAAAATGATCTATGAATATAAACTTTGAATGCAGTAATATAAAGGATAAAAATCTATATATATAAAAGAGGAAAGTCTGTATGTCCATTTGTTTGCTATACGTGTCCAGACCATTCGACGGATCCGGACCAAATTTGGCACACTGTCTAAATAGGACAAGAGAAAGCTAATGCCGTAAAAATGAAATTAATCGGATTAATAGTTTTTGAGTTATTTTATGTTTTGTAAGGATTTTGGCCATTTTTCTCGCATTTTACGTTATCACGAGCTAATTTTCGTCCGAACACTATATATTTTATATCATTGGAAACTACACAGTTTTCTTTTTCAAATAAAATTTGTTACAAAATCAAACTTAAATTTGGGAATTTTTTAAAGGAAATCCTGTTTTGAAGAAAATTTACTGTCTTTAAAAATGTTAAAAACTGTCACATCGAAAAACTTAATGTGCAAAAATTTTCCATCTTTTTAGCACTGATTAAACATTTATTTCTCCCTCTTTTAAATTTTGAACCGTGCAGAACTGTTTATTAGATTTTTTTGTATGATTTTTTTTCTGAAAAGATCACAGATTAAAATTCTCTCTGGACTGCAAGTTTCGCAAATGTAGGTAGCTATCATTCCCCCACTGGTTTTCAAGGTTGCTACGGCGTGCTTGGTGAAAGAGAGGTGGAGATTGAAAGAGAGAGATGGGATGGCGACCATGCTAATATAATTCAGCCCCCCCCCCTTTCGTGCCGCCACTACGCAAAATTTAGGCATACTTGTTATTATAATGATGACCAGAAACTGTTTTTTTTTTTTTTTTTTCTGTTGGTGCGTATTGGTGTGTGTTTTTTTTCCGTTGGTGCGTATGTATTAGTGATAAAAGACTGCATATTAGAACTCAGATAGGTAGAATGGGAGAAGCCTAGCCACGTCAAATTCTCGGTAACTCGGATCATTGGCAAGCCCTGTGTTCATTTTTTTTTTTTTCTCTTTGCAGCGGGAAATCCCATCTCTTTTTTTATCACCGCAGTGAGAGGATCCTCATTCCAGCCTACCCACGTCCAATTTCTGGTAACCTCTGTATGCCAACAGATGCCATGTTCATTTCTTTTTCGTTGCAGTGGGAAGGTCCCATGTCCTTTTTTTATCGCTGCAGCAGGAGGATTCACTTTGTTTCCCTTTACAATTTCATACTGACGACTGGGCTCTATTTGTTTTTAGCAGTTGCGTAGGTATTAAGGATAAATGACTGTTAGAGCACAGACAGGTAGAAGAGAATTCTAGCCACGTCCAATTCCCAGTAGCCTCTACGCCATCAGGTGCTTTGTTCTTTTTTTTTTTTTTTTTTTTTTTTTTTTTTCTATTTTGCAGCAGGAAGTCCCATGTCCTTTATTTTATCATTGCAGTGAGAGGATTCACATTCCAGCCTAGCCAAGTCCAATTCCTGGCAACCTTAATTTGAAAAAAAGGTCTGATTTGATGATGAAAAGGACTTCCGAGATTAGAAATAAAATGTTATTTCATCTCAACTTTTTTTTTTTTCTTCCCAGTTTAAACTTTTCAACATTTTCCTCATAAGATTAGAATATAGCAGGTTGTTCTCAACTTATGTGTTGTCATTTCATCTGTATTTTGTTCCACTTTTAACCATGGGCCATCTAACTATAAGAACACTTTCTCTTGCTGGGGGGGGGGGGGACACCAGATGTGCCTGCAGCAGGTGGCACCACTGGATCAACACCTGCAAATTTAATGGAAAATTCTTGGTAACGTTTACTCTTCATGGCCCCCTGTGCTGTGCTGTCCTCTACTATGTCCCTGATTGTTAATCTGAATTGTTTTTGTTAGTTTGGTTTTGAAATTAAACCAAAATTTTTCTTTTTAAAGCCTTAGACTATTTGTTCTGTGAAGTATTCTTGTTGAATAGAAACAGAAGCAATGAATTCACAGCATACTTTAAATTTTAATATTATATGAAAATGCAATTTCTTTTGCTGCCAAAGTGTTGTATAGTTACTGTGAATTTTAATTATTTTCAGAATTAAGTTATTCATTAATTAATGAAATGCCTAGGTGCCATTTTAATTTTTTATGTGCTATTGTATTTTTAATCAAGGGTTGCTCCAGTGAGGGGGAGATTTAGCCCACCCTCTTCCCCCAAAAAACTTTTTGTTCATTTTTCTTACATTTTATATGCTTTTTTGTTAAGGGAAAAAAAAATCTGTTCAAGTGTGTTTCTTGTATTCATTCTTCCAGCTTTCAATAAAAGTTTAATTAATATTTCAATGAACATGATTCAAAGAAAAAAAAATTTCGTAAATTTTTCTGATGTCCCCCTCTGAAAATTCCACCTGGAGCTACTTTAGTGTTGAATATTGTTTCTTTAGAAAGAAGGATGCTCTATGAATTCTTATTAATTTAATTATTAAATGAAGCTTTTGTTTTACCTTGCTTTTTGTTAAAAAACTGATCTCTATTTTTCGTTATGTAAACAAGCGTTTAAAACAAACAGGTTTTTAAAGGATGTAACTGCCAAAAACTAGATAGCAAATTCCCAAATCATATTTATGAGGCCAGTAGTAGAAATCATGCATCATAACAGCACAAGGCCATACCCAGGGAGACAGGATGTCCGGACTACCCAGAATATTTTTAGCCCCTAAAAATACTATCTTCAATGCTTATGTTTATAGATTCCCCCCCCCCCCTGCCCCCCCCTTTTTTTTAACAAACTTCCAAAAGGAGGTCCTGCATTTTTTACTATGTATTTACTTATTTTTTCAATTTCTGGTTCCACAAAAAATGTTCTAATCAGTTTTTGCTCTTCTTTGAGACAAAAAATATTCTGAGTTGTAGAACAAAATCATGCGATTAATTTAACGTTTGAAAAGCAACTACAATACTATCGAACTGTCCTTACTCTTGTGGAAGTTGAGCCCAGCATCAGGACACATGGATAATAAAGAGTGCCCAAAGTCAGAAAAGCACACTGTAATGTCAGAAAATGACCAAACCTTAAAATAAACTTAAGCATAAATAAAGTTGTTGTCAAATGCATCAATCATAAGAAGGAGACAAAGATAATATCAAAAATGTGGATGACTCTTCCCAAAGCAACCTTGCAGCTTTCAAGAAAATTCCTATGAGAAATGTAGTATTCTACTTACTACTGCCGTGAAAATTTAGTTTAGCTAGGTAAAAATTTAGATTTTCAAATTTAGCAGGCTACCAAAACAGAATTAAGATTTTGTCCATTGCATTGTGACTGTTGGAGAAGATAAATAACCCAATGATCTCAGCCTTGCCTGAAGTGTGTGTTAGAAATGTGGTAAAATAAACAGAGACATTGCATTAGATCACCAAAATACAAATTTTATTCAACAATAACAGGGGTAAACAACTAGTGGCCTCACGACATCAGCAATTAGAAATGAAAGTAAGTAAAACACAGCGCTGGGGTATTACAGTGCGTGGTAGTAATGCTCAAAAAACAAAAATACTAGAGTGCTTTAATTTCCAATTTATTAGCCCTTGTAAATTAAACAAAAAAAATAAATAAATAAAAAGATAATGCATAATTAAAATTGTCATGACAAAAGTAGCTCGATTGGATCCAAAATTTAAGATAAAAGGCTCTGCTGCAGCATAAAAAAAAAAAAAAAATTATCCTATCAAAAAAGAAAAGAAAAAATTTGGGCTAACAAGTCCCCACCTACTCCAAGCCACACAGGGCATCAAATAAAAAATCCCTCACAAAATCCTTAACTGTTACTTGAAACCCCACTTTTACATTCCAACAGTTGAGTTTAAATAGTTACTAAAATAAATAAAAAGGGGAACTTTGCAATTATTTCACCAAAGGGTGTAGCAAAATACATTGATGCGCAGAACAACTCGAACAATTACAGAGATTATCATAGGCCAAACCAGAATATAAAACAGATTTTATGACACTCCAAAAATTAACTAGGTAAGAAAAAAAAATAACACAGCATCAACAATCATCATTTAACAAAAAAAAATTAAACATGGCGTTACATGAAGTTATACCACAGGTTACTACTTGAAGAGAAGAGTCATTTAGCTATTGATTTAAATCCCCCCCCCCCCCCATTAAACATTACAAGTTCCAAAAAAAAAGAATAGTTCTAGCACGGCTTGAAGCATGATGACGCTGTTCCAGCTTATGGTGGAGAAATAGTAGCATAGGATGTTAGAGAAAAGGAAATCAGTGCGATCTCACCCACGGATCCAATGGCAGGCCTGGTCTCGGTGTCTCAGGGAACTGACGGTCGGACGCTGGTGGCTCCCGGAGCCGGCATCTTGGTCTCTCCTTGAGAGGGATTCCGGACGGCACAATCAGGCGTCGGAGATTTCGCGATCCACACGGAGCATACTATGAAGCACTGGTAATTGATCTTCGTCGAAACAAAAAAAACAGGGGGTTGGGGCCTTAAGCCCAATTCACATCAAAAGTGGCAGTGATGGTGACGCATCGGCAAGGTGGCCAAATAGAGGCAGACGGCCAAAAAAAACGAACATGTTACTAACGTGGTGGGGCCATTGGGTGCTTACGCACAAAAAAAAGAGAAAAAGAATAAATTTATACGGTGATCATGGAGTAGCTGGCCCTCTGGCCTACGTGCTAAAACTTCACATCATGAACTTGATGTAAGTGACGACTGTTACGCCGAGCTAGGCCCCTAAAATGCGCGGTGAAAAACCCGATCAAGAATACCTCCTAGCCTCACTACGACAGCACTCAGAATGACACTTTTCGCCCCACGCTTGAGGAGCTTCCAAGAGACTCCGACCGCGGGGACCAATCAGAGCGCGCCATCTCAGCCGGGAAACTTCGAGAACATTCGATTGTCGGGGGAAGGAAGAGAGGAAAGAAGAAAATGGCGGCCAGCGACTACTACACGCGGGAAAGAAACGAACTTGGCCGAGAAGAAACGCAGGCAAGAACGGCCATCTTGAAATGGAAAAAAAAGCTTAATTGATCAAAAGGGCATTAAAAAACGTTATTAAATTTCCTAAAATTTTAGCGGGAGATAGCTAATCGTCCGAGACAACCCTGGGTAAAATTTGGAATAAAAAATAAATTAGAAGAGAGTAAAACTAATTAAAAACCGGACATGAACAAGAGATATAGCAAGAAATGAGTTAGACTATTGAAGAGAGAGGGGAACTTAATAGTCAGCAGAAAATCGACAGAATTTACAAGATGATTAAAATTACACCTCCGGAGACAGGGCAAACAAAGGCAGAACTAATTTAAAGAAAAGGTCATTATTTAAAAAGTCCCAAAGAAAAAAAGGGTAATTAGTAGTAATTTAAAAAGACAAGCTATTGAGTTATAGAAGAAGAGTCATCCAGACCATTATATCTCCTGACAAAAGGTATTTAAATTAAACCTCCAAGTTAATTACAAGAATTAGAGAATAAATAATTAATGGTTAAAACAATTAAAATAAAAATTACTGCTTTTGATTTGTAAAAACATTATCCCCCAAAAACAATACAACAGAAAAACCTAAGCCTTTCTCAGGCTTCCTTTTCTTTTGATTGTAGTTTTCTGCAGTACAGGGTTTTTATTTTGTCCACTTTTTTATTAGAAGCCGGGACGCCGGGTGAAATTGGACTGGACACATAGGAAGAAATGGATAAAATAAAATTCATTGAATTTAGAGTATTGTTATGATGCATGTTTTGTGATCATGCAAAAAAAAGTGTTCCTACATTTTAACAAAAATAATAAATATTAATATAATAATTAAAAAATATGTTTTTAACTGTTCATAACATTAAAAGTCACTGTTTTTAACATTAAAAGTCACCACATATGACTCATATATAATCCAATAAATTCACTAAGAAAAGATAAACTACATAGCAATTAATTTTATGGAATACTTTGCTGAAAAATTAAACAACAAAATAAAATAAATTAGTTATTAAATAATTAATTTAATTACATTGTACATGAAAAGGAGGGTTTCTTTTATAATATAGCATGAAGCATTTTTATAGGAAAATATAAAATAAAAGAATTTGATTTTATAGATTTTAATGTCAATATACCATAGAACAATATAGTACTGAGAAAATAGTATAAACACTTTCACAATTGTACTTTTAAATTAATTGTATTTCTAAAACTTTTGTTGGAGATGAAAAATTCCTTCATTTAATCTTCATTTGAAAACCAATCATTTGATCCATCGTAAAATCAGTTCTGCTACAAACGTGAATTATAATAAAAAACTGGAATAAATACTAAAATTCTGAATCAAAACTAAAAAAGAAAATTAACTTAAAATTTACTATAATTCACCTTCATTCAAGAGCCAATTCTATGTTATATACTACAGTCACAGTAAGTTTTACTCAGAGACTGAATGAGAACATAAACTAAAACTGAAAGCAGGAACAATAACTAAAGAATTTTAACCTCTCTGCTCTTTTCTTAGTCATACTTAGTTACATCAGCAGTGCACTTGGATGCTTTATTTAGTATAATTAAATGTAGAAAAAAATATGTTCTTCTCACGAGTTTCATCAGTGGTGGAGTTAGATGTTTTAGTATAAAGCAGGGGTTCCCAAACTTTTTTTGCTGCAGCACCCTTGTCAGGCTAAAAACATTCCGCTGCACCCTTTTCAGGCTAAAAACTTTCGCGGCAGGTTTCTGTCAAAGCAATATGAGTAGGAAGGTTAGAATGAAGCAGATTGGATGCATTTTACATTACTTTTTTCATTTTGTTCATAGGGCTAACTATCAAGAAAGTACAGTGAAACCTCTCTGAGCGGCCACCCCACCATGCCGAGAATATTTGGCTGCTCTCAAGGGTTTTATTTACTATTGTAAGATAATTGCTATAATGCATAATATAAACACGTCTGGCACATATTCCTTATTTAAAATGAAATATTTTAGAACTTCTAAAGAGAAAATAGTACTTTATTTAATGTCATCACCCGAAGCGATGACACGGCAAAAATAACTTTTAAAAAGTATTTTCCAAAATGCGCTACAAACTACTGATTTTTTGTAGCTCACTACATATTACATTACTTTTGTTAAAAATACACTACAAACTAAAAAAAAAAGTAGCGGCTACTGTAGTTTCACTACTTGT